>BMAO01019532.1:0-75173 GCA_019973975.1 Trichonephila clavata
CAATATATATGTTACCGGCAAAGTATAAAATACGGCATTCTATAGAATGCCTAGGCATTCTATACAATGCCTAAATCTAGCCGGCAATGTATGAAATGATTCCTATTTCACACATTGCCTAGGCATTCTATAGAATGCCTAATGAGAAACTGGCAAAGTATGAAATACATCTCAGATTCATTTCGAATATTGTCAATTGGCTAGACAAAACTTTTAACGCGTGTCTCAGGCTCAGAATCTGTTAGTTGTATATTGCTGTTTGTTCCGAAATTTCAAAATACTCAATTTTACTTAAACATATTCAATAAAAAATTGATTTTTTCCTGTGTTTCCTAAAAATGGAGGAGCAAGCTATAATGTTGGAGAACAAGTCATGGTCTATAGCAGGATTGGCAACCTATGTCACGCGTGCCACATGTGGCACGTGGTACAAATCTCAGTGGCACTTTGCACTACTCAACAAATTTGTAAATTTTTTAATTGTTTCAAAAAGTGCTCTGCTGTGTGGTTCGTTGAATCATATTGGTAGATTGGTTTGACACTCAACAGCTAAAAGGTTGCCGACCCATGGTCCATAGACATGAAACAACTATTCAACGGCTACTTGCCCAAAATTCGAGTTGATGCTCCAAAAAAAAGTTTTTTTCTTAACTGAAATTACTTACTAGAAGTTAATAAGTGATATAAAAAATGCTAAAATGACTACTAAGAAGGAACCCAGGGATGTTTGCGGAAAATAAAAGTAAACTCATTTAAACTGTTAAAGAAGGCGGTCGTACCATAAAACAGTGGTCCCTAACCCTTGGTCCGTGGATCAAAGGTTATCAGGCAACTCAAGGAGCATTAAATTTTTTCCATTATATTTACTGAGGTGTATTTTTCTCGTGTTTGGGCGACTTTCCATGGAAATCACTTTATATTTTATGTAAAATCATTTTGTAATTATTTTTGGTGTAACTGAACTTTACTCTGAAGGTATGTTAAATACATTTAAATTATATAAAATCAAACAATTTAAAATATAAATAATCAACGTCCCACCCTCAGCGGGCTGCTGTAAAATTACCAAACATTGACCGATCTGGAAGATAAACTGTTGGGAAGAACTGCTATACAGTATTAAATCACGGATTCTTTTTTCCCTCAATGGGGCTGCAGATTGGTATTTTTACCATTTTCAGACCTAGTACATTCTCCAGGGGCTGGTATCCCTTTTTAGTGCGGCACCATATAGGCGATACCAATTGCCCCCAGTAATTTTGACACCAAGTTTGACGATGTGAACTTGTTCTAGGAATTTAATTTGAAAAGAGAAAAATTAAATTCCGGATTCTGGGGATGTGATAGAATTCTGAAAAAACTTTCAACCAATTACAAAAATGGTAAACGTTATGATATTGAACTGCACATCCACCTACGGGAAACTTTCCAGAAAAAACAGAAAATTATTTTTAAAAAAAGGTAAGTATACAAAAATTTTGATTTTTTCCCCGAATGCCTATATTATATTGGCACTTGTAATGAGTGAGAAATAGGATGGTTTCTATCAGCTTGGAACTTTTGAAGGAATTTTAATACAAGAATATGCGAAATCACAATTTAACAATAATGTTTTTAATGACAGTCACATTATTTTGTCAGAATAACATTTGTATTTTTAGGAATATATAAGTCGTTGATGTAATTTCCTTATCATGACCTTTTTTTCATACTTTGCCTAAATAGCTTTGGACATTCGAAAGAATGCCTAGGCATTCTATACAATGCCTAGGTAAAGTATGTAATAAATCTCATATTTCATACTTTGCCTAAAAACGCCCGGCATTGTATAGAATGCCTAGGCATTCTATAGAATGCCGGCATTTCATACTTTGCCGGTAACATATATATATATATATATAGGTAGAATGTGAACTAATTGTAGAAATTGAAAAAACATTAACAAATGGAATAATTTAGAAGAAAATTATATATTGATGCATATAAAAATACTTGAAAGCAATATGTAGGGAGAACGAAATACTGAATGATAACATTCTTAAGGCCTTATCACACGTACCAATTTGGAACAATTTTTGATCCAATTCGTGCAATTTTTACTCCGTTGCCATAGCAATGGCTTTCGAACAACTTTTTGCCAGTGAGCTGAAAAAGTTGTTTGGAATTCCAGCCAATGGGGATCTTCGGCGCCTTACGTCATAAACAAGATGGCGGTAACGATGGTAGCTTCACATCAAACGCATCAGATATGGCGTGTAATATTTTAATGGAGTGCAATATTTTAAACAGAATGATGCTCCATTTCAGTTTACGCTCATCAACAAAAAAAAGCGCGAGCGAAATAAAAGAAATAATATTGGACGGTCGTTTTCGAAGCAGAAAAATTGGTGAGTGATGTTTCAATGTGGATAAAGAGCGCGGCTGACGTCAGAGCATGTCGTTTGTTTACGGTAACCCTTCACCCTCAGATTCGGCGAAAAGTTGGGCCAAAAAATTGCCCGAAAAATTTTCCTGTGATACGGCTTTTACTGCATTGAAAAAAATTAAAAATTAAAGCACAATTATTGGGATCTTGGTGTGCGTTTGGGGGGTAATAGGCAATGGATAAATTTATACATATACTCTTCGAATACGCTTAAGGTAAAAAAATACAATGAATTATTTCCCTAATAATTAAGAAAAACCTTAAGTTTTTGAAGCATTTAGAAATTAAATCAAATGGAAGATATCTTTCCCCAGAATCCCCATTTACGAAAATATTATTTATATCTTTTTGTTAGATAATAAAAGATGCAAACTTATTTCTCTTTTGGCGTACTAAGATATCTAACAAAATATCCAACCAAACCTGCAATTGTGACGCGTTAAGTCTTATTTAATCTGTATATCACGGAAGGAAACCCTTCAGAGTATTTCAAAGGTATCAATAATATATATATGTAGGAACTTATTGTGCTCAGGTGCTTTGTGAGCCCTCCAATAAATCGATGAAGCCCAAGAAAGTGTGAATCCTCACAAAATTCCCATCTCATTTTGGAACCCGATATTTATTTCAAGAGACAAGACTATAGAAATCAATGTGAAGCCCGCTGAGTTTTTGTTTCGTAACTTTTTAGTTACTGAGGAAACAATGTCATCGAAAGGGATAAGGCTGTGATCCCTTCTAGCAGAGAAAGTATTGGGAGCCCCATCTGGGGAGTTATCTGAGCTACCGTGAATATAAGGCTGAGAATTAATGGTGGCGTGGCTTATCATAGTGATGGCGTGTTTTTTCTTCATATTGTGTTTTGCTTACAAGGCAGACAAAGAACAGGCAGTTTTATTATAAAGACAGTGACACGACATCACTTGACCTTTTTCTTTTATAGTTTATGGATGATTAAAGAAATATTTTTCACATATATTACATTTAAGGATTTAAAGTTACTTAATTATTTTTATTAATCGGTTGATAGTTCAGATCACTCGTTTCCTTATAGTTTTAAAACTACAAGTTTTTTTTAAATTAAAAAGTACACTCATGTTCAAAATTAATGTCACAAACATTTAATCTGAGAACACTTATGAACTATTCACTTGGTTGCCACGAAATTTGGCACAGAGACTTATTACAATGTCAGAAAGAATATAGCAACATAACAATATGGAAAAGATTTTAATTGTGAAATAAAATACAGGGTCATATCAAAAAGTGTGTAAATCATGAATGAGACATTAAGCATTTACCTCGGGAAAAGTCAGTCTAATATGAAGTGTAAACACTGTGAATTGCTATGCAAGCCTTATAACTAGCTGCCATATTGTTTATAAGGGTGTCAATAAGTAGTAGTGGCAATAAAGCTCATTCTGCAAGAGCGAGATCTTTAATTCTTGGGGGGGGGAGAGCAGCTACGATGAGAAATGGCTTTTCCTAGACCATCCGAAACATATTCAATAGTATTGTGATAGAAGGTCAGTCCATACGGTGAATAAATGCACCTTCATGAGACTCATCAGCGGTATGAGTTCTGTGTGACCACATATTATCGTCCATAAAAATGCTACCCTGGCCCATAACAACCAAAAAAAATTCTCACATACGATTTTAGGATTTCATCCTTATAGCGATGTGAATCAACAGTACTCGTTTTCGTTAACGTACAATGGAGTACGACTGCTCGAAATTTTTCCACAACACAAGGACTTCTGGGCACCAAAGCTGTCAATTTTTGTTACATAGGAGGAACGAAAGCGAGCTCCATTTTCTCTCCAGAAGTCTCGACGGGAATCACTTTTCTGGTACATTTAGATTCATCGCTGAAAAGAACACACCTCCATTTTTTTGGTATCCATAACTGATGTTTTCAGTTCCACAATATCCGCTATCCGGTTTTTCCTGCTAGATACAGTCAAAGGGACGAACCAGGCTGGACGCTGGTCTGTAAGACGGCTGTTGACTGTTTGCCTTAAAATTCTTCTTCGAGACAAAGCAACAATCACACGGAGAATCTAATGAATTGTTGTCCGCCTATGTCGTCATGTGCTCAATGCCAAGTAACAATCCAAATAACATTACCACTTGCTTGGAATCTATTTCTTAACCGGAAGACCACTTTCAGGCTACGTAACCATCGAGTTACCTCCACTTGAGAATGGCCAGCGTCAAGTTTTTAAATCTCAAGGAATCATCTAAATGATTATGACATGTCATTCTCACCGCAAACAACTTAACTTGTTGGTTTTGATGCAATATTCACAAAACTGAAGAAAAAATTCCCATATGCTTGAACGGTCTCCTTCCAGTGGTTCTTCAAAATCTAACGTTGTAACAACATCATTTTCTAAACTGAAGGTTGATGTTGTACTATCCATTCTTCAAAGTATATTAAAAAAACTTCTATCAGTTTTACTGGATTCATTTTAAAATTACAACAAAAAGCATGTTTGTGACTATAATTTTGGACATGAGTATAGAATTAACTCTAACTAGGAATTCTGATATAACTTTCAAAAATTTTAGACTTGGTATCCCATAACTTGGGAATATTTCAGGTTAAATTCTGGTAGAAGTACTCAAAAAGGATAAGTTATAAATTCCTCAAGTTACGTTTGACTAATACAATTACTAGAAATTGAAATTCTAGTAGACTATATGTAGCTTGAAAATTTTGCAGAATGTTTGTAAATATAGCAGTCTATATAATAAATGTATCAAAATTTTAAAATATAAATTTATAAAAATACAAAAATGCTTACGCTTTGTGATGTATGAAGAAATTGTGCTTTATCTAAAAATTTGTTAATGTATATTTGAAAAAAAAAAATTCATTCACTATTGAAAATTGCATATTTTATAATATGCAAAATATCAGCACTGTAGGTAAAGTAGATTTTGTGAAAAGTGTTACGTAATCAACAAAAAATGCAATTTGAGAAAATTGCAAATAAAGATATTTTCATCTATGATTTGTAAAATAATTTTAATGAATATGAAAACATTCCATAATTAATTGGACTATTCTCTGCATCAGTTTTCAGCCTTTAAATTGTAAATTTTAAATTCTAGATTATTTAGAAGTCTTTTTTTATTACTCTTTTCCTACTTCATCAACAAGTGTTACCAACCATTCACAAGATCTGCTGTTTAAAATACCAAAGGTTTATATCTGTGATTTTTAAGCATTTTTATTTCATATTTTATAGTTTCGTCAACCGGAAGGTTTTAGAATCCCATTATTTCCGGTAAAGACTTTTGTAATTGGTCAAAATGCGGGGATGATGTAAGATTGTATCGTCTTATTTTAAAAACACGATGCAGTTTTTCAGGAGACAAAGCTGTTGTTATTTCCCGTTAGATAGACAAACTAAGAGTTAATTTTCACGTTAAGTCTTGGAGGACTCGAGAACATTATGAATTAATTAAAATCCCTTGAGAGAAAATCCAAGGGAATATTATTACATGTATCTTTTATCGAAAACATTAAATAAAAGTTTAGGTAAATTAAAAATTTCAAAGAAAGTTGTGAAGTGTCAAATATGGGGATAAGTCCATAAAGATTTATCAACGATGGACCTTTAAGGGTACTGTAAAGTCGGCTCATTAGTGGAACATTCCCTGGCAATACTTGTCAAGATTGACGTACGGGATGACCAAGCTGTCCAAATGAGACATTGTATCTTCCAAAAAAGACGTGCTATTCTTTTCTCATGCTTAAGAGATAACACATATGAAGTGATTCGGAAAAAGGCTTTGATATCGCCATATCTTTTCTTTATCTAACACCCAGACAATTTTTAGTCTCAACGTTCTATAGAAGGAAGTTCCAGTGAACAGTAACCATTGTTTTGGGTTCCCCTCGCACATGCGGGCCTAGAACAACTTGAATAATGATGAATATCAGCCTGTCTAAACAAAGACACATCCTCAGTCTCAATGTGACAGGGCGTTTTCTAGCCCTCCAGATGGTGAACAAAATACAGCGTCCAAGTTGTGCTCAGACGTGCCGGCCTATTGTCTCCGAGTATCAATGGAGTGGAACTAAAGTGAGGAAGGCCGTATGCAGATCTGTTACGCTCGCCATTCAGAAGGGATTGGGGGTGTGATAGTGCCCCCCAAGGCGTTTAAAGGGTCGACTCGCAAGTTGACTTATAGCAGTCTACATCGTAGCTCAGTTGAAACAAGCATATCTTCAAAACACATCATTGCTTTGTAGATCAGATTACCATGGCCTGCATGCGCTTTTAGTAATTCCATACCCTGAAATGATTTAATGAATTTGAGTAATAATAAACAGGATACTGAAATGAAATAAAAGTTCCTCAGTATAACATATTATCACAAAAAAATATTTGCATAATAATAGTTTTGATTTTTGAAAAATTCATAAATCGAAGAATCACTGAATATTCTGAAATGTAGTTTGCTAGAATATCATCACAAATTTATAATGGCAATGCTTTTTAAAAAATGTAAAGTATAATTACATTACAACTCAAGTATACTGTTTTTTTGTTCTATGAACTAATTGCATGCATTTTTAGGCATACTATCACTTTTCATGAATTTGACAAATGAAGAATAAATTTGAAACACATATACACATGTTTCTCTCTATGTTTACATATATGAGCATGTATATGTTGAATCAAAGCTAAAATGTAATTTTACTATGGTATAACGTAGTATTTGGGAACATGTTTTAATGAGAACCATGATCCCATTCCTTTCAAAATTAAAGGAGAAAAGTAATCCTTTTTGGTCAATTATACCTTATTTTATTAATAAAATGAACTCGCGATTCACTACCACTCAGACCCTGAGATTCTGTTTTATTAATATTTTGTCAAAACTGTTGATAGATACATGTATTTATTAAATTGAAGTATAATGAGAGTTTGAGGCTTGAATAAATAATTTTATAAGCTAAACGTTTTACTTTCCAGTTACGATTCAATTGACAAAAATCAAATTTAATTTTTTTTTTTAGAATAAATTATTCCGTATACTTTTTTATAACCTCACAAAATTTGAAAGCTCTAAGATTAAAAACGCAGAATTAGGATAGCTTTTACGTTTGTTTTTATTCATATCCTTATGACAAATCAAAACTTTAAACTTACTCATCTCGGAAAGATAAAAACACTATTTTGTCTTCATTTAAAATGTTAAGGCTTTTTTTCTGTTGAGCCAAATGCTTTGAATTTTTTTACCTATTACTAATAGTACATGTAACAAAAGTTGGTATGCATTTTTGAATCACAGCAATACTTATTTTTTTAAAAATAATTGAACTCAGAATTTGTACATTTTTTAAGGAATTTTCAATACGTATTCATAAAAAGAAGTATTGTACAAATACCAATCATGTTATCACAAAACCCATACCAACTTTTGTTATGCATAGTTTGAGGTACTTGTAAATCAAATTTCATGCGTGTACATAAATTTGTGTAGGAGGAGTAGCATTTTAAAATCACTTCACAAATTTGAAGTTTTTTCCTCAAAAAATTAAACGCCTAGCTTTTTATGAAATTTTAAGTACAAAATCTGTTTTACATTGTATACACACATAGGAGGCAACCAAAACTTTTTGAAAATCCTTAAATTAAAAATATTTGTTTAAATCGTACCATGTCCCCTTACGGATTTAAAAATTTAACAAATACACACACACACTCACAAAAATCTCTATAATGAGGGATTTCTCATATATTTGGGCTAAAACAGAAAAAAGTTTGTCAATTCTCGAATACTTATTGCAATATTTTCAAATTTCAGTATCATTTAACTAGAAACAAGTGAATGCTTTATGCAAGAAATATGTAAATTGTTGTACATCTATGGACAAAAAGACTTGAGTGATACATATTTTTTAAATTTTTATTTTAAGTACTTTTTTGAGTGTGTGTGTGTGTGTGTGTGTGTGTGTGTGTGTGTGTGTGTGTGTGTGTGTGTGTGTGTGTGTGTGTGTGGTGTGTGTGTGTGTGTGTGTGTGTGTGTGTGTGTGTGTGTGTGTGTGTGTGTGTGTGTGTGTGTGTGTGTGTGTGTGAAAGAATTCACAAATTTATAATATAAATATTTTTTTGAAAATTTAACCCTCACACACACACACACAAATCAGTTTGAAATAAAGTAAACTTCTCCAGACATATTATTTTTACCAAAAAAAATGTATATAGCATTAAATTCAGGCAAATAAACTTTTTTCAATGTTTTTCAAAACGATCTGAAATATAAATGATATATATATATATATATAACCATGGTGGTATCACGTTTAAAATCATTTAATATTAAATGTCAAAAGTTTCAAGTACAAAGTTGATAGGCTAGTCCGAATTAACGTAATTCTAAGCCTTCACTATATATGCATATATAAAGGTATTAATAATGAACATTATAATATAGAACCTAGGTCATTGCTCCTCTCACTTTGTATGACATCAGTAGACTTAAAGGATTAGTTGAATTCAAGTGTAGGTGCCTTCCCTCATTCTATTGGTAACTAATGTGAGACCTTGTTTCACTGGCAATATCCGAGTAATTGTATGAAACTTAGCAGGTTTTAAAGCTAGTCTACCGCAGCGTACAGGTTAATAAATGCTTTTATCTTTTTCGGCTGTTTTCCTGAATGCTTTTCCCATTATTTTGAACGGTTGTTTTTTTTCGTACCAAAATTTTTTTTTAAAAAAAAGAATTAAAAAAGCGAATACAGTAGTCAAAAAACTCAGCCTAAGAGCAGCCAAGTTTGTGAAAAAGCCGAGTTATCGAAATTATGATTAAACAAGAATACCAGTGTTTCCTGACAAAATATTGTTCTGCCCTTGTATGTATTGTTTACCTTAGAATACAACAGAATGAAATTGCCCAAACACCCTTAAACAAAGAGAAGATACTTATACTTTATAAAGGTACGGAGCACATTTACTATATGAAAAAGAAATTATGAATTCGTAGTGTATACACTCATGTCCATAAATTAAGGATAATGCAATTTCAGACAAACAAAGAGTCAGAAGCAAACATATGTGACTTACTTGTAAAGCCTTTTTATTTAACAAAAGGTAAAGTGCCAAAAAGATATATGTTTGCCTATATAAGTGCTATATGTTTGATATCATTAATAAAAATTGCAATTTTTGCTCCCTGGAGCAAATTACAAAAAAAAAACACCTTATTTACAAAACCCAATATTACATGTTTGGTATGATGGTTCCCAGAGAATGCAATACAGTCCGTACAACGCCTAGGCATGCTGGGAGCATCAATTTATCTATCTGATCTTGGGGAATATCAAGCCACTCATCAAGCAATGCCCTCCGAAGTTCCGGTAGTCATGTAGAAGGTCGTTGTCAGGCTGAAACTCGTCGAATAAGTATGTCCCACACATGCTCTACTGTATTTTAAGTCCGGTGAGAATTCTGAACAGTCCATACGGGTGATATACTCCGATTAAAGGCATTCGTTTACTATGTTTGCACGGTGAAGACGGGTGTTGTCATTCATATACACAGATTCTGTGCCCATGGCGCCCCGAAACATACGTATGTGTTGTTCCAAAATGACATCCCAAAAGATTTAGTCTGTCATGGTTCCAATTTGAACATGCAGGTCAGTTCTGGAACCCAGAAAAATTTCCTCCCCAAACGAGCAAAACTGCACCACCGAAACGGTGTCTTTTAATAATGTTCTCTTGGTGGTAACGGGTACCTGGCGCTCACTATATGAAAGTTCGACGAGAATCAGACTGCAAGCTAAGCCTGGACTCGTTGGAAAACATCACACAAGCCCAATGTTACGGTGTCCACACCGTATGTTCTCTACTACAGGCTAACCGCAGCCGACCATAAGTCAAAGTAAGTGGAACACATCTTACAGGTCTACGAGCATATAGACCAATATGCCCTAAGCGTCTGTGCATGGTCTGTCTTGAAACTGTCGTACCAATGGCTGAAGAGAGTTAACGAGACAGATCTGATGCTGTGTTCCATCTGTTTTTTTTTCTTTTTTGGCAGTAACTGCCAAATACCTGTCCTCATTCTGCGTTGTAACTCGGGGGCGACCTGGCAGTATACGAGATATGAAGCTTTTATATGAATGTGAGTCAAAGAGGTTGCTGTATCACAGCATTAAAGGACCATTCAACATATGGGCACTCATTTTAAAGCGTATATTTTTCACTTGCATCAGTACCCAGAAATATATTAGTTTAAAGCAGCTTTCAGAAATCGATGAAGTTATTGTACTCGTTCCTATTATCTTTCCTTATGCATTATCTCAAAAATCGATTTTTATTACGATTTATTAGAAATGCGAATAATTAAACAGGATTAATTTTACATTGTCAGCATATAGCATAACACTGCAACAGAAACTTTGATACGAATATTTCGCAATAAATGGCTACTATAGCCAACATTTTGTGCCACGTAGGAATCTCAAAAGACTCATTGGTTTTCTTTTTTGTTGTGCTTCAATCAAATGAACTTATTTTTGGTATATCGAATTAGATTAAAGGAACTTGAAATCGATTGATTTAATGTAAAAAGTAAGAATTCTCTATTTTTCCAGTTTATTGCGGTTTGAGATGGCTTTATGGAATTCTGTACTGATGTGGGGGAAATAAAATGTATATATATTTAAATGAATGTGTTATACTTGAAACACGCAGTATCTCATGATGCCCTTTTAAATATAATAAATGTTAATATACTAATACGTACAAGGTCTGTTAAAAAAGTATCTGATGATTGGCCAGGAAAAAAAATTTAGTGACTTTTCGTGGAATTAGCAACCCAATCAAATATAAAGTAAATTTTTGAACATTCACTCACTCTCTTAGACCAGTATTCCTTCCACTGCCAATACTATTTGGTGTGGTGTGGTAGTTAGGAGAGGGGGTGCCAGCTCAGGTGTCGTCCGCGTCACTTGACCATGGTTCAAAATTACGCGGACCGTCGCCAAAAGCCCTCGTGTTGCTAATCAGTGCGACGTTAATATTCACTCACTCACTCCACTGCCGATAACACTTATGAAAGGCTTTTTTGGGATGCGCTCAAGACCACCATCACTTCGACCTTATCTCCCTCTAATAAGAAAATGGAATCCTTGCAATGGCATTTTCATTTTTGGGAACAGTCAGAAGTCGCAAGAAACGCTCAGCGTTCTAGTAGGATCTGTGCAACTGCAAGATGCAGCCGCTCTGCGCATGATTACACAAGATTGCATGTGGAGAACCTGTACTGATCTCAACTTGTTCAGCAGTCTCTCGTACAGTTAAACAGCGATTTTTCATTACCAGGCTTTCCCTCTTTTCAACAAAAGCTGTATTTCGAGTGGTTCGTGGCCTTCCAGAACGCTGGTCACTTTCTACAGACATGCAGCCTCTTTTTGAATCGGTTAAATCCTTCCTTAAATTGTGTGACCCTCATAGCATCATCTCCAAACACTTGTTGAAGCTTACGAATTGTTTTACTTAGAAAATCATCAAGCTTTTGTCAAAAAAATGTGATGCAATACTCTGCTCATGTCGTTCAGTCATCTTTAGAGAAATAGAAAATCCGACGAGCACGTATTACAGCACCTCACTCGTCTGCCTGTTGGAAATGACTTGTATACTGGAACGAAGGGGAAAACTTCAAGATGTACACTAAGCTGTCACCTCCTACTGCACACAGTGGTGCCGTTTTAGAACCTCAACATTGCGTGGGAAAATTCAAGGTTGGATACTTTTTGAACAGACCTTTTTAAATATCTAATAAATTTTATTTAAAACAGTGTACATGGAAACAGTATACTGTACAGAAAACGTATATGAAAATCATTAAAATGCACATGCACAGGTGAATTTTATTAACCTTAACCATTTTTTCAGCCTATATAAATACATAATTCAAAACAAAACCATATATATATTTCGCAATTTTAAATAAAGTTAAAATATTGAATAACTTCATAGTTTAATTGTGTATATCAAATAAAATTGTATTTACGCGGTTTAAACTTTCAGACTTACGTATTATGTCAACCGTATTGGTGAGATTATATGAAACGAAACACATGGTTGCCAATTCAACGTATACGATACATGCGAAATCGGGGTTGCCAACTTGGCGAGTTATCTTGTACTTTGGCGACTGTTGTAATTGTACGTAAGTATCAAACCTTCTTTTAAAAAACGCAAAGTGTCAGAAAATATAAAGAAAAATGGAAAGCATAATAAGGGAAAGTAAAATAAGAATAAATGAGAACTAAAGATTCAAACATTGATCGAACAAGAAACGAATTTCGAGTGGTCTGTTAAATCGAATACCAGTCGAAGCGAATCACTCTACCAGTGTTTAAAGGGTCATATTTCACAAATATCAACCTTATCGCTGTCAATGTTCATAAGACTTTTTGTTTCGTATCCTATTTTCTTCGCAGATGAATGAAAGAAAATTTGAGAACCGAACAAAAAAAGAAAAGTTCTATTTTTCTCAGAAAGCACCAACTCTGTATCTTGCTTCACGGAAATGAAAATCTTGGACTTTTTGCGAGCAGACATAAAAGCAAATTGAACTGTTATCGGTTTCTCTACTTTTTGTTGTCGTTTTCTCATTGGTACCCTTTTTTCGATCTTGATTGTTGGGGTGAGAGTCATTAAATTATCTTCTGCCTGAACTGCCACTGATCTGAGATCTAGGCGACATCAGAGATCTACGATCAGATCTTTAATGCAAGAATATCGTCACAAGATTCAAGTCAATGCATCACTGGCTGTTTCTTATTGATGTTATTGTTGCAGTTTGTATTCGTTTTATACAGTCTTCGAGAGGATTGTATGTGTATGCTTTTTTTGTTCAGATCAACAAAGTAATTATCTCACTTGAAAGGATATAAAGGGGAGCAGAATTTAATTTTCTTTTTTTTATTATGTACTTATACGCCTTAGTTCGATTTTATTTTGATTTAGGTTTCACTACAACCGTGAAATGGTTGCTTGTCAATGGTCAATCAATTATAAGTCGGCAATGAAAATTATCATGACTTAACTTCAAATAATTGAATATAAATCAGACAAATATAATGTTGTCAACGAAATGCGCATAGTATCATAATACAATTGCATCACAATCAATATATTTCAAGTCAATAATTGTATTAAAAGGAATTCATATATAAAAGTTAAATTTCTTTAAAATTAATTAAGATAAAGGTCTAAAAACAGCTTATTATTTAATTGTAAAAAAATTTCTGTCACAATTTTTTTTTAATTTATGGAATCTAATTTTGTTTAATTTCGATTTTAAAATTAGTGCAGATAATTTTTTCCCTTGTAGTTCAAAATAAAAGTTTCTAAATAGTTTTAATGAGACACTAAGGAAATCAGAAAAATTTAAGACAAAGCTTTGTTGACTGCACTTGCTGCAAAAGTGTGATCAAAGTAAAATTTATAAATTTTAAAAATAATGTTCCATTTAGTTTTGATGCTGAATAAGAAGGGCATTGAATTCTCGTTACTATTATGGTACGTTTTCTAAAGATATATTGTGTAACGCAATATACTTATATTGAAATATATTTCACTTATTCACGAATTTAAATATTCCTCTATTGTTCAACACAGAACGCCACTATTATTACAAATGCACTTTTTATTGAATTTTTTCCCGGAACAGTTCTTAATGCATGCACTTTCTCTTTTATTTTAACAATTTTAATACGAATTGTAGCTCTTCAAAAGGAAAAACAAACTTTTGTAGTTATTTTTTATTAGTATTGTCTCTCATAATTAAATACATACATAATACATAAATAATTTTTAATCAATACTTCATCTGCGTAACGAAAACAATTTCACTCAAGGTATTTTAACTGTCATTTCGTTTCAATTTTTAATGCGGTCATTGAAGCATATATACGCCACTTTTTTGGTTATTAAAAAAACGTGAAATAAAGTTTAATTTAAAATATTATAATTGAATTGCGCATGTTAAATGTGTGGGACAATTATTTTATTATTTTCTATAGTTTATATTGTTAAACTTTAAATCATTAATGTTTCATTATAATTTTATTATTTATAATGAATACGAATAATTAGATATTAATTTATCTATTAATTATGAAAAAGGGTTTGGCTTGATTAGTCGGTGTTGTATTATTAAAATTTCTATTTTTTTCATTTTGTTCATTTATTTAAGTATTCTTCACAAAAAAGTAAATTGGATAGAAATTTCATTTTCTGAAAAAGAAATTTTTAGAATTTTTTTTCTATTGAACTGAATTAAGGGGCGCAACAGCCCATGAGGTCCAAGGCCTACTGTGCCTATCTCAGTTTTCGGGACTTTAGGCGCTAGAGTGCATGTGCAGATGTTTCAATCAAAAGGTCAGTCTGACGTGAAACCCCCAGTGTTCAGTTCCCAAGCAAGCTTGGTACTCATTTATCGACCCGCTGAAGGGATGAAAGGCTAAGTCAACCTTGTCCAGCCCGGGAATTGAAAATCGGACCTGTAGCGTAGAGAATTTCTATTACAGTTGTATCAATCGACTAGCGGTTGTTGGTGTTTAGGGGTTCGAGCAAAGATCAGCCATAACAAGTTTTAAATTAAAATTTATGTTTCCGTTTTACTTAATCCACACAACTAAAGGTAGGACATTTACTTTGTTATTAATTAGAAGAGCAATCGCACGGCTTAAGGCTTTTAACATATCAGTATAATCTACTCCACTTACTCTTGGAACACTCTGGACTTCTACACTAGAACTCCCCGCAATTATCGCTCTTAATTGTACGACCTCAGGTCGTAAATCGTATGCACAATTTTATCACTTTTATTCTCCAATTATCAATAATCGACCATCCAGAGACTATAAGTCGACTATCATTGCGTATCTAAATGTCAACGCTTAAATGGAACAACTCATTTGAATAAATCAAGTCTTCTTCGAGAGAGAAAGTTTTCAATAGAACATACATTTAAAAAGAATAATTTTACCCCAATAGGATTAGTAAAAAATTCGCGGATAGACCCGTTACACAGTCACCAAAACAAAGGTACAGTAAAATTACATTTTTTTTTCTTGTGTAGTACATTAAAGTTGAAGAAATAAGTTGTTTTGCCATGGTTTATTTTTTAGTTAGACAACTGAAGTACTTTTAAACTTGTGTCTGATATAGAGAGATTAAATTTATATATTTATTAAAATAATATAAAATTTAAATTTGCAAACTCTGCATTTTTAAAAATACAATCTGAAACACCAATTTGGAACTTTATCGTTTTTCTTTATATTGTTCGATTAAAAAATTTAACTTATACCTTTGTCAAATGTCAGTTTGTTTCAGTTTTACTTTTTTAAAAAATAATTCTTATTCTTTTTTTAAGAAATTAAACCGTTTTTCTAAAATTACCGATTCTCTTTCCTCCTCTTTTTGTTAAAAAATGTGTGTTAAGTCTGCCTCTGATACCCTCGAACGACCATAAAATGTAATGAAAAATAAATGACCCAAATACTAACATCTTTTTGCATTGGAGCTTACAGTTGCTTTAAAAAATAGATAGGAAACAAATTTACAAAATATTCAAATTCTCATTTTCTTCTAATTATTCTAGTTAGCGATGGTTTGTCTTGAAAGTAAATAAAGAAACAATAAAAAATGCCGAATGGAAAAAAAAAGTTTATCTTTACTAAACAGTTCCCTTCCCGGAATTACATCAAATTCTGTGATGATGTAAGCGCCCTCTATGTTGTGTATGTTATTTATTTATCCTTTTTAAATGAATTCTGAGTCTTTACTTATACTCCAAAGAATTTTCCGGGTATCTTGAGGGATTAGCTGAAAGTTTTCTGTAACACATCAAAACTTTTTTTTAAGAAAAATCCGCTTAAACATGATGGGCTTTTTGTCTTCTTTAAAAGAGTTAGATTTCCTTTTTGAATAACTTTGATGATGATTCTTATTTTCAAATACTCGTAAGCGTTTGAATAAATCGCATATGCTAATTATTTTTAAAAAATAATAAATATGTGTGAGTGAATTTTTAGCAAATTTCACAGTACAGTAATACCCCGATCTTACGACGTAAGTGGGACTGGGTGTTAATAGCATAAGTCGAGGTATGATTCCGCATATAAATACATACACATTATTTTTATTTGCGGTCGGATGCGAAGGAAAATAATTATTTAGAAAAAAAATGTTTCAAAAATTCTTAGATAAGTTAAATCAGCGTTTCTCAAACTGTGGGACGTAGGGGGCGCAATAACTCTACGAGAGGGTCGCGAGCATATTAAAAAGTCGAAAACAAAAGATTATTTTAAAAAATATATTAATTTACTGAAAGCAAACAAACTTAAACTTTCTGACATAAAAAAATGAAATACACATTTACGCTGATATAATGCACTTATGAATGTATCAGCAGTGCACAATTTATTTTATAATTAATTTTAAGAAACTAAGTTAAGAACAATTTTAATAATTACCAGACCCTATGGGCTTGTCATATATAAAATTACACACAAAAAATTGCGCTTATTTTAATGATTTGTACTGTTTATTATGAATCCTAACTACTTATTAAAAGTTACGCAATTCGCTCCCCAATGCCACCGTTTTCACGTACGCGCGCGTATGTGATGTATTGGGGGGATGAGGTGGAAAAGTAATAAATAAGGAAATCTTTCGCAAACACTGTCAAGGTCTTTTTATTGTATTCCAAGGCCTTCGAAATAATTTTATGAATAACAATGCACAGAAAAGATCGTACTTCGGAAGAACGTATATATACATCCGGGGTAATTAATGCTTTGGCTTATTTATTGTATTTCAAGGCCTTTGGAATAATTTTATGAATAGCACTGCAAAGAAAAAATCGTACATCGGAATGACGTATATATACGTCCGGGGTAATTAATACTTTGGCTTAGTGAGACGTTTATATACGCCGGTGGTACTTAAGAGGTTAAAGTCGTATTGTAACTTTAGCGGCAAAATATAATATTATTGAATTAATATATTGTTATTGTATGAACTGGCGCAAAATGAAAATTATGATTGAATATTGGGTCGTAAATAGTGAAAGTCTGAGAATCACTGAGTTAAAAACAAAATCGCAAGCCGAAGGGATTTTAATGTAGAAGATTCCATAAAATCTAACAAAATAATCTACTAGCTCAAAGAGTTTTTTATATTGCACAAAAATTTTCTCATGACATGGTAATAATTTTTTTTATTAAATGTTTCGTCGAAACATTACGCTCATCATTAAAGTTTATATTTTATAAAATTCTTAATCCTTTTTCAATTAAATTAAGACATTCGAAAATTCCCAACCGTCATTCGATCTTCTGATTGAACTGGGACTGAAGATTTAAGTTCTTGAATGTCTTGCTCTTGCTCATGCATTTCCATGAGCTCATTCATTTTCAGATCTTGATTGTGAGAATCCAACAGTTCTTGAACATCATCACTATCCACTTCTAAATTTATTTAAAAATTTCAAAATAAATTAAAATTATTTTTTTATGTGTTTTGCTTGAGTCTGCCATATGCTAGTGGCAAATTAATTCTTTAAAGTTCTTACATTATTTTGAAAATATGGTAAGACTATAGGAATTTTTGTAATTCTTATAAAATTAGCTCATTTAAAATTTTGCTTACATTTTTGTAAAAAAAAATTCCCTACTATCAACATTTTCATACGGTACTGAGTTGAAGAAAATAATCTTTTTATGCCTTATTTAGACAGTTTACAAATAGTAATCTAACTGACTACATATATTAATACAAAAAGATAAAGATTTCGTTACGAAAAAATATTTTAGACTCTCTATGTACCTAAACTAGATACAAAAAAAATTTAATCAAATGAGCATTTGTAAAATAATAAGTGCTAATTATATTTCAAATAAATTGGATATTTATATTTTTCGTCAAAAGAATAAATAAAATCTCTCGATAAATTTAATTTTCTTGTTTATTTTGTAACTATTTCAAAAATTATAAAAATATAAATTCAGAAATTCATTTGAATTAATGTTATGAAGCTGCATACAAGTTGATAAACATATTCTTCTCGTTTCCTTGTTTTTTCACAGGTTATATTAAATGTAAAGCATGGGAAGTAATTTCTACTTTTTAAAAACACTTTGCTTCACAATTAATAAAAAACAAAAACGTTGCAATTTTTAAGAAATCATGACGTTTGTATTACATAAATTACTACAGTTAAATTAACAGAATTCAATGTTTTATAGTAAACATTGATATATATATATTATTTTCCGACACAAAAATAAACAGCATCGATTGATATTTTTTCTAAATGACAAATGCAAATTTTTTATTAAAAGTAATGAAGACTTAATATTAAAGGATAAACCAAAAAAAAATTGAAAAAATGTGCTAAATTTATTACATAAAAAAAGGATCTTAGTTTTGTTCTGAAAAGCTCATTGTTTATATTTTCTTTTTCATTTTTAAATAACAAGTACATTTAGTTTTTTTCGCCAACTAATATCTCCAGTAATTTTCATTTAACTTTCCTCTATTCATTCACTTTTCAATACTTTTTCATTTCCTGTTTACCTGTATTGCAAACTGAGTTGAAACACTCTTACTGAATTATTTGAACTATTTCGTGTGTGTGCGTGTGTGTGTGTGTGTGGTGTGTGTGTGTGTGTGTGTGTGTGTGTGTGTGGTGTGTGTGTGTGTGTGTGTGTGTGTGTGTGTGTGTGTGTGTGTGTGTGTGTGTGTGTGTGTGTGTGTGTGTTGTGTGTGTGTGTGTGTGTGTGTGTGTGTGTGGTGTGTGTGTGTTGTGTGTGTGTGTGTGTGTTTCTCAAGTGAAAATTTCAAAATATATATTATTCCATAACGAAAATTCTTCATCTTGAAAATAATAAAACATCCAATCGATCCATAAATATTAACATCTCGAAAATAGAATTTCCAGAGAAAAAATTCTATTTTTATCCTGTCATTACATAATAAAAGATGCATTTATCTTTCAGCTCCTCGATATGAACAAAAACAAAAACCATTATCAAAAAGATACCTTCGGAAGAATGCTGGTTTGGCGTGTTGAATCTCTATTAATCCATATTGCCTGATGGTAAAATCCTTAGACTTTCTAATATAACTAAATATAAAAGGGGAACTGATTTGTGCTCAGGTGCTTTGTGCACCTCTCCAATAAATCAATGAAACTTACGAGCAAGGACGAATTCTCACAAAATTCCTGTCTCATTTCGGTATCCGATATTTACTTAGAAAGATAAGATTTCACAAATAAATGCAACACTAGAAAAGGGTTTTTGTTTCGATTTTTCTTTTGTTGATTATTGAGAAACAATGTCTCATCAAGCTGGATAAAACCATAGTATCTTTAAGAGGACAGAACAGCAAAAATACTGAAACCCCATCGGGGCGTTTTCTACACTCTTGAAAATAGAAAACTGAGAATTAATAATAGTTTTTCCATCATAATAACTATTTTTTCGTCTCGTGAAACTTTCTTTATTGGTAGATAAATAATTTTTATCTCGTAGGTCCTATCGATTTATGTTTTTCTGTTCTTTAATGACTGATAAAAATCTGAGCAACCAATTTTATACCGTTTGACCCACGTGTTTTATAATCTTGAAATTTTTATTCATTTTTGCTAGAACTGAACACTTGTTAAAAGTTATGATTAAATTTAAAATGATTTGAAATATTTCATTCCTATTAAATAATATGTTGGAAAAAGAACTATATGCGTGCTGTTCCAGGATCATTTGGACAAACTTCAAGGGGAGGTAGGGGACCACACGAGGATCCAGATTTGCAGATGGTCGGAAACGTCTTCTTTCGGAACTAGGTGGCAGTGTTCCGAAGAACATTGTAAGAAACAGACCTATATTACCACAGTCATTTAAGCTGTCATCCCCCGTAGAGTAGTATAGAACTTTTTATACAAGCCCCGAGCTGGCAAATATGCACCTGATTTACGGATTGGCAGAAGGAAATTCACAAGCAGCAGAAAGATTATATGGCGAAAGGTATCCACAGAGAAATGCACTCAACCACCGGGTGTTTGCTAATTTCCAACACAGTTTGTGTAACCATAGATCATTACGAGGTAATAGGCAAAGAGAGGATAGGCTACGAGTGACTGGAACTCCCAACATGGTAGTCGAATTCCTTCAAACGGTATCCAACACATTTTTTCCATGCTGGGAGTTCAAGTCATTCGTGACTCTCCCTCACTATTCCTATTATTTCGTAGCGGTTTCTACTATTGGCTGTATATCACAGCATTTGGCGACGTCTTCTGATTCGATGGCATTAATCGTAGTAAGCACCGAATTTTTCCTGTTTTAATAATCACATATTGATATAATCTAAATGTATTTTTTTTAAAAATTTCCATTTTCAGTACAATTAAAACAAGCAACTACCTGTAATATCTAAAAGTTGGATAATTTGATATAACATATTTATAAATAAAACTCATAACAAACAATACATTCCATCTTTGTACCAAGTATTTGGAATTATCCAATTAGTTGAAAATATTTTACACATTAAATTACCTTGGATTTTACATTATTTGCAGTTAAAATTTAATTCATGGATTGATATGATGTATTGAAAGAAAGAAATGCAAGTAAATAAAATTGACTATAGTTTTTATTTTTTCAAAAATTTCGTAGTTACACATACCGTTAACTAATTTCGCCAAACGAAAGAACATTGCAAATTCAAAAAATGTCGCCAAATACTGTTATTATTGTTACGTTATTATTGCGTTCGAACAGGCGCGGAAACGGTTTCCACTATTGACCTTATATTGTTTTATTTGGCGATATCTTTTGATTTGATGAAAATGGTCAATGATATAATACGTAAGAAACAATCATATCATATTTTGGGCTAATTTGGTGGATTATATAATAAGATACATCTAAAAAATTCTTACATTACTTGAAAAATGTTGAGATCAAAATTACTGTACCATTAAGAGAACAGGAAGAACGAAATACCTTTTTTACGTCAAACGTCATTATTTATGCCATATACTCTTAAGGCTATTCCATTCATAACAAGCATCAATATCAAAGAACATTTTCAAAGAAAAGGAAGGAAAAGTAAAATTTTATGAAAAAAGAACAGCAAAATCATATAAAAAGTAACTGCCCAAAGAAAGAGCAAGCGACCAATGAAAAGTCAAAGCCAAGTCTGTACTTACAGCATTTTATTTCTGAAGTGGCTTCATGAAGCTAATACGGTTGAATAAAAACTTTTTCTGCCCGAGGCAGAAACGTATTTTTCCCTTTCCCGTTTCTGAAGTACCTTGGACCGAAGTTTCTGACATGATGTGCTTCCGGAAATGCTCAATTGTCTGTCCACTGATGACGAAACATTTCTTTCCGGAAGTCCTTTAGACGAGACTTCCATTGCCTTTTATTTTATTTTTTCATGTATTTTTGCTTGAAGAACCTTTTTTTTAAAAAAAAAATAATTTTGAATAATTTAATGGAGTCACATTTTAGACGTATTTCCTGTTTTAATGTCAGAAAATTTGTCTACTTTTATGAAAAGGATTTAGTTTTAAAAATGTAATAATATCATGCATTAAAATATTTCAAAAGGTTTATAGAGCAAAGTAATAGAATTAATTAAAACAGTCAATTAATTAAATTCTTTAAAAGCAACATTGATGTAAAAATCATACCCAACATCTGATTTATGCCTTTAGTATTATCACCGAAGGCTACTAATTAGAATCAGCTGCAAAAAATATTCTAAGACAATATGAAAAAAAATTATACTCTAAATCCTAAAATTCCAACAACGTATTTTTCTGTTTACGATTAATCAAATTATTTCTTTTCTATATTAAAAAACCTTCATTTGAAAGAAAATTTTAATATTTTCCCTTTAGCTAGTTCAAAAGCATGTATTGTTAACTTTTTTTTATAAAAATTATACATTAATATTGTAACACAAAACTGTTCCGTTCGTAAGTAATATTACTTCAAAAAACAAAATATTTATCAGATTTTTGTACATTCAGCATCAAGTGTAAAAAAGCATAATAATTATAGTTTTCTTATTTTAAACATTTTAAATTAATCTGGAATTAAAAATGCTATACGCTAATAAATGAAAAAATTATAGCATATTTCGAAACATTTTTTTCTAGTTAAATATTATTTTTGAATTAATAAATGCTTTATACAGCAGTTTTTAACGTAGAATTTTAAATCAACTCATTCAATGGATCTTTGTAGTTTAAAAAAAATTTAAGGATGTCAAAATTGAATAGCTATATATGATGAAATGCTAATAGCATTTGATGGTAATATATATATTTAAGTATTTTTTTCAGTGTAAGATGATTTTCAAATTAAAAACCAAAAGGATTTCAACTACAGCGATTTTAAAATTTTGAAATTCTAAATTCTATTTAAAATTTGTTTTTGAAAAAGAGCATATAGATTTGATTATATTTTACAAAATAGCACATGTAACAATAATAAGAATTAGGTCAAGGTTTTAAATGAATTATATAATTGCACTGTATTCAAAGCAAAAATTTGTTAGTCAACCGGAAAGGAATTTTAGATTTTTTTCTTAATTTTTATAAATTTGTATAAAAATCAAACATTTTTATTAAAAAAATTAGTTTCAGTCACAATCCTACAATTTAAATAAAAATAGACTAATAAACTGATATTGGAAAGAAATAAAACAAACAGTTTTGTTTTCTCAAAATATTAGAATACATAAAACTATAATTACAGCTCAATAATTTAGTTACATTGTAATAAATATTATTCATATATTGATAATACATCGTATTTAAAAAACTAAATTAGATTTTGTATTTTTAAATGCTTTTCTTTGGAAAACTTTACTTAGAACGAAGGAAAGAAAAACACATCACATATGCCAGTTTTCACTGAAGTAAATATTTTTAGAATTTTTTTTTAGTATTAAAATTACTATTCTCAAAAATTTTAATTCAAATTGACAATACACTAAAAATTTATTTATGGCTTACAATAGTAATGCATATATTTCATATATAAGAGGGGAAATCCATTAAATCTATTCTCAAGTGTACTTTAGCAATTTATACTAACTGAAATACAGGAAGAAAGTTCGGAGTATTTGTGGTTAAAAGAAAATAAATATCGAAGATAAATTTTATTTTTTGTTTGCAGATTCTAACTCTTGCCAGTGCCGTGTACAATAAGATTAAAAATCAGAATTTTTGTTCAGTTTTTAGAACGGAGTTTATTACTATCAGAACGGATTTGCGGCTAGCATGTGAGGCTAAGGTTCAATTTCAAAAAGTTTGGATTCTAACTGAAAGCCCTGCTTCAGTTCAGCATCGTTCCAATTGAACATCTGTTGGGGACTAGATTAGCATTGATATCCTAAATCTTATTAATTGGATTTCTTCTAATCATATTGTACATCCCATCCCACGTAAAGATTGATGGTAATGAGAAAGCTGAAGTCTTGGACTCGACTTGAAAGAACTCCTCCTTTTCATCCTTGGTACTTCGGAAAAAATCCAGGAGGTTCATTCAGGCTTATATCTAGGAAATATCAGACTGCCTTCTCACGCTTTGTAAAAGTATAAAACGCCATATAAAAGTTCTCACTTTTCGTGAGGGTCAGAAGACATTCCCAGAGTGACACTGATGTTATTTTAGTGGTTCTCCCCTGCCCATATCTTGACTTGTTTGAATTTTAAAAAGACCGAGGTCTTTCAGGACCCTCTACTGGTTTGGGACGTTCTTGAAATTTTTGGACAATCAGGGATTAACAAAAACATTTTAAGTTTGAAATAAATGTTCTACGATGTTTACTCAGCAAAAGCATAATGGCTATGACTGTCATCGTTAACATTTTCCTTCAATAAGATCTTAAATCAACTTCTATCTTCATAGTTTGTTGTTGTTGTTTCAAATCCCCTTGGAGTGCAGCAGCGCAGAAAAGTTAGCACAAAATCCCTTTGACCTCTCCGCATAAGAATGTCACAAACCAGGTCTTGATCTTCAAACAACTGTCCCAGGGAAATGCCCCAGCAGTCCAAAAAATGAGCAGGAAAGCCGGGAGAGAGAAGGGACATGTAAAGAAAGACTTTACCCCCTGGCACAAAGGTCATACCACGCAGGTGGCTGCTTCTAAAGCGCACCAAGGCTGAAGAGCCCTGGATCTCCTGCACTGTAGAGATAGACCAGGACTCTCTCTCTCTCTCTCTCTCTCTCTCTCTTAGCTGCGTACCAGTAGTGAGCGGGAGGGTTTCACCAAATCAGATTCATTTTAACATTGTGGAGGGAATTTCAGAATGGTTCAAAGCAGAGGAACTGGGTTTAGGGAGATCACAAACCCTACCAGCCAGCTCATCAGCTGCCTCGTTCCCAGGGACATCTACATGTGATGGTATCCACTGAAAACACACTTGTTTCCGCTGACAGAGCCTAGCCATTTTTTTTATGGTTTTATTTTCACATAATCTGAAGGACTAAATAACCTAGGTATAATGGCCACGAGTTCAAGGAGAGCAAGACATGAGTTCGAGCCCTAGTACTACTGAAGACTCTCCTTGTAGATGGACTGATGCATATTAAATCTTTCGAAGCTCAAAGTCCTCTTGTTGGCGTGATGTGGTCAATGGAGAGGAGGAGTAGGCCCAGGTATTCTCTTCGTCACTTCACCGATGTTCAAAATTACGAAGTACGTCAATAACAGCCTTCGTATTGTTTTGTACTTCGACATTAGTAAGCACTCACTCACATTCGCAGGTAATACCTCGACTCTTAAGCTAAGCAGACTTCAGTGAGCCCGGAGTTACGAGATTTTCAAATCTTGTCAGTTAATCTTTCGTTTGAGGGGGTAAAATTGTTAAAATTGGTGAAATTGGTAATGTGATTGATGAATTTATTGCTCTTGCCAAGTAAATAAATTTAGAAATGGATAGTGGTGACGTTCAAGAACTGCAGGATTCCTATAATCAAGAGCTGATAATTGATGAGCTGATAGAAAAGCGTGAACAAGAGCAAGATATTGAAGAACTTGAGTCTTTAGACCCAGTTCAATAAGAAGATCGAATGACGGTTGGGAATTTCACAGAAGGCTTCAGTTTAATTGAAAAAGCATAATCAATTTCAGAAAATACAGATTCCAACGATGAGCGTATTTTTTCAACAAAACAAAGAATAAAAAAATTACAAGCATGTTACGGGGAAATTTTGTGGGAGAAAAAAATATCTTTGAACTGGCAGACTCAAGATATATTAGATTTTATGTTGAAGATAGTTATGTTTTATGAAAATTACTTCGGTTTGCGATTTTGTATTCATGTTATCTAAGATTTTATTGAGCATTATTTTTCTAAATTACTATTTTCTTTCGTCTCCGGCCCAAACTAAACCTAATTTATTGGTATTCATATGCGAAATTATACCCGTTTTTACAAGATTTCGACAAGAATTTGAGGTAATCACTCAGTCTAACTTATTGCGTAAGTTCGGAGTGCTACTGTGTAACAACTCCCCCACCTCCCCGTCTACCCTGTGGGCCGGCTAAAGGTGTAGGAGGAAGTGAAGGATGATTCGAAAAGATAATTTCCAATTATTTATTCAGCACTTTCATTAATTCAAAAACAATTCAATGAATCAAAATAAATAGGATGTTTCCGATTAGCTCATGGTAAGGAGACGATAGTCGCCTTTTTGGAGAATACTTCTAATAATTTTTATCCACTTTGTATTAATTAATCTTCTACCTTAATATTGCTTTAACCGGTAGATATGCATCTAATTACCACTTATACCTCTTAATAATTTAAATATCAAAACGTATTATAAATGTGATTAATACCTGAACTGTAGGCTGTCTTCTTATCTTTTAATGCGTAATCCTTCATTCTCTCAATAATTTTAACTTCCGATCTTAATTCTCTCATGCAGACTTACTAACTCTCTTTCGTATATCTCTTCTACTTATATCTCACTAAGTCACGCATTAACTAACTAACCTCTCTAGCAAACAAACCTGAACTATACATAATAAACTTAATTTGCATATCACGGTTTTTTCTTAAGAGAAGGTTGTCGTTCCAAGTTTCCCCAGAGGGTTAGTTGAAGGACGCGTACAGATCCGTTACAACTGTATTCTGCTTTTATAGCATAAAAAATTTGAGCATACTTTTTTTAAAGCATACAAAACTTAATATCTAAACTGTTTCGCACGCGCGCCATTTCGACCCTTTATGTAGTACATCACACAAATTCTGTTATTTATAAAAAAAATTAATATTTTCTAAAGCAAGGATTCGGAAATTTACTATGCTTTGTTATATAATTTATCTCATTTAACGAATTTCAAAACGTGTTCACAGTTTGAGCCACCTCAATAGATATAAACTGTTATATAAGTTCCATAATTTATACAATGTTAATAACTCCCGACATTTGAAAGAGCTCCTCGACTTTCAGGGAATGTTAAAGCCCAACTAATTGGCCACGTAACAGCTATTTAATCGAGTGCATGCAACGCCAATATACAACCGTGGATTTGAAACTGATCATCGATTATTTAGTCAATGATCGATTCATTTTTTTATTTATTCATTTCATTTTATTTTTGTTGAACAACTTGATAATAAATTAAATGTAAAAAAACTTTTTTAAGAACAAGCTTTTATTTAAACGCGCTAAAAAGAATAAAATAAACTTTTCCTTTAAAACTTTTTTACTATCAACTTATAACGTCATTACACAATTTATATGATATAAAAGCTTGTCGCAATATTTAAGTACTCATATTTACTTAGTTTGAATTTTTAAAAACCAAAATCAATCAGGTCAAGTTATTTATTTTACTTGTTTATCTACACAGGTAAATCTCGCGACAAGCTTTTATATCATATAAATTGTGTAATGACGTTATAAGTTGATAGTAAAAAAAGTTTTAAAGGAAAAGTTTATTTTATTCTTTTTAGCGCGTTTAAATAAAAGCTTGTTCTTAAAAAAGTTTTTTTACATTTAATTTATTTTTTACTTTTTAGTTATAGCTGGACAGGTTTCTCAGCCTGTTCAACTCATTGAACGCTGGTTCGCCATCCCTGGTTTAGCTGAATTAATTCTCGCAAAATGGTATTAGACTAAAAACACAATTTTTTTAAATCCGTAATTTTTAAGCAATTTTTTTCAATCTTCATGCAGATTTTGGCTAACATTGTTCTACACACGAAAAAAAAGGTTTAGTCAGATTATCTTCATAAATGACAAAGTTATTAAATGTTTAATTAAAATTTTGACTATTTTTGAAAAACTTAAAGAATATATTATTTATTTGAAATATTTTGAAGATAAGGGATGTATTTCTCTAACATATTAGAAGAAAATTTTAATTGTTTATTAAAAACTTCAAAAGGCATTTAAATATTTGTATTAATCAATAAAATGCTTAAGACTAAAAACGCATTTTGTAATCAAAAAAGAAAGTTTTATCAAATAATGATAATTTTTTGCTGGACATTGAATATCTTCTACGTAAGAATCTATTTTTTTTAATTGCTCAGATCCTCTTTAGAAACTTGATTTTGAAAAAATCAATAATTAAATTCAAATAAAATTAACAGATTCTATTTGTAATTAAATTTAAGGACACATGTCGTAGTGTGTGTTTAGATTACTGGTGATAAAATGAGGTATATTTAAATTACTCGTAGGCTTAAAATTAGAAAATTTCTTTAAAAAATTACTTCATTTTATTGTAAAATTATTTTTTTAATCGAAAATATATTGCATTTCTAGATAATATTTTTCTCTTATTGTTTTCCTAGCGGATTCCTTTTTGATGGGTAAGATATATATAAAAAATGATCTTTCCGATTCTGTAATTATTTTTTGTCTGAGTTTCATAGATTAAAGTTAGATAAATTATTTAAAGAATTTCTTCAATACTCCATCTCAGTTTAACTTGGCAGCGTTGAGAAAGTTATTTAATATGTACCAATCTACTTGAAAAATAGCTCTACTTTTTTGTTTTGAATTTAAATCCAAGGAAATAGATAGAAATTAGTAAAAAAATTGCATACGCTGTAGAAATTAGATTGTTTTTACGTTGTAGAAATGTAATTATTTTTTAGACAAAGTTAATTAATACTGTCAATAGCGCAACGTTATGAAATTCCAGTTTGGCTGAAAACCGATTTTCGACGCCAACTTTTGTCATTGTTGTAACAATAAAATTATTACAACAATGCAGATATATCCAAGTTAGCGCCCAAAACTAGTTAACGTTTTTAATTAATATCTTTTTAATTAATTGCAATATCGGAATATAAATGGTCAAAACATGCATTGTCATCCAAACTAAACGTGTATACAAAATTTCAGCTCAATGGGAGGAAGATATCAGCTTCAAAATTGAGTTGCAAGATTCCACCCGAACAAATTACATACATACATACATAATACATACATACATACATACATACATACATACATACATACATACATTGTAAGTTAAATAAAAGCTTTTAAAAACAGTTTAAATTAGCATTTATTGTATCTTTTTTATAATTCTTTAGACTTAATAGGTAAAACAACTAAAAATTATTGTTTATTTCATGTAAGAGAATTCAAATTCAAATCAATATTCTGATATAAAATAAGATTATAATTTTGCTATAAGCAGATGAGACATAAGAAAAGAGGATAATCGTAACAATCGCCAACTCTATTAATAACTCATCAAGTTGGCAACCCGATTTCCTATTTGTAGTACGCGCTGAATTGGCAACCAGGTACTTCGTTTCATATAATGTCGCCAATAGGTTGCGATAATACATAAGTACAGAAAGTAATATCTAATAAAAATATTTATTTCGAAGAAAATTTCGCTTAGAACTGTTCAGAACATCATTTAAAAACTCAACCAAAATCCAGCTTTAGCGTAAAACAGTTAATATATACTTTTAAAATGCATTGTTTTGGGTCATAAAGCTAAATTATATAACATATAAGAATAGCTGCACTGCAGACACACAGACATCATTGAAGTATAAACCTTAACAGAAAGAGTTTCATTTCAAAGGGTATTAATAATTTATTCTAAATAAATTATCTGAAAAATTTTTTAATTCAATATGTTAATTTAAAAGATTTTCTCACGTTTCAATACATAAGAATTTGAGACAGAGATGAAAAGCATATTAGTTGAATTAAAGATTATTTGGTATTTTTAAATACAATTTTCTCCTAAGCCCTTTACAGAAAGACTATGCTCTGCGCATTTTCGCTTATCTGAAAGAAAACATGGAAAAAGAATAAATATTCATTTTTGTCTGTCATGTTTGATTTTTAGGGAACATCTAAGCCGTTTGAAAGTTATTGTCATTCTCATTTCCCAAACTTCATTCAAAATCTTTTGAAAATGGAAATTTCTTTTGATAGGAAAAACGATGTCAAATGTTTCGTTCAAGAAAATGCAGAAATTCTTTTGAGTTATACGTTTCTTTTGATTTTAAAAGCAGAATATCACGTGAAAATGTTTCATTCCACCAGATTTATTTTTGCAAAAATTTAAAAACTAACAAATTGTTTCAAACTGTAACATTTATTTTTATTTATTTTTCTGAAAAATGTTTATGAACTGCATTTTTTTTTATCGAGCACATTGTTCTTATAATATATTTTTGTTTATTTATAATAGGAATTATGGTAGAAAAAAATAATAATTTGTGTGTGTGTGAAAGTTCTGTTTATGCCTAGAACAGTGCTTTCTCAAACTTTAAATGTTTACGACCTAATTTTCAATTATAATTCTCATCACACCCCATACAATAATGTATTAAATTCAATAATAATGTACTTTGACACTAAAGCTACAGTACTTTAATTATAAAATGTACAAATTATTAAGATCAGTAATCAATTTATCAAAAACTCGTGATTTTGTGTATGACAAGCTCATGGGGTCATTAGTAATGATTAAACTTGTTTGTAACTTAGAATTGATAAATTAATGTTGAAATTTGTGTGCAACTGATACATTTCTAAGTATACGTATCATTGTAAATGTGTATTTTTCCCCCAGAATATTTTTTTTTTCGGTTCTCTTTTCAAGAGATTTATAATTTTAAATTTTTTTATTTTTGACGTTTCAATATGCCCCCTGATAGGATTATCACATTCTCTGGGGAGGGGTGCCCCAAAATTTGAGGAAAGTTGGCCTAGAACTATTTTTGAAATTTCTCAAAACCGAATCTTCAAAAAATCTCAAACAGGACATCAATTATGAAAGCATACATGCAGAAAAAAATTACTTCTTATTTTAAGATAAGTATTTCAAAAATGAAGCTGAAATAAATTTAATTTGTTAATTAAATTGTTAAAAATTAATAGTGCCGTTGTAAATACACAAGAAAATACTTTAAAAATTGAAGCGCTCAATCAATTTTATTTAATCTTTACTCAGCTTTAAGCTGCAATCCCTTACTCAAGACTCCATTCATCTTTTCCGAATGAATGACAAATGTAACCAAGATACATTTTTAAAGTTATTTAATAAATTATTCTCGCTGGGTCAATTCGTGAATGCACAATAAATCATTTCCAATACTTTATGTCCTCCGATTAATCACGAGCAGTAGATGAACTGTAAATGACTTAAACTGTGCAACAGCATGCTGATAAATGCAATTTACGTGCTGGTCAAAATGCACGATCAGGATAAATATATGGGCCATAATCCTGATTTTGAAGGGAGGAAACCTGCCTGATTATTATTCAGTCACTGTAATTCCATAAATCTTAAAAGAAAGAATTTATAGCTTGTGGCTAAAAAGGTACGATCTATATTGCCCAAAATATTAGTTCTTTATAGTAAAAATGTATTTTCAATTTAGTTTATGATCGCAAACACAATCCAAAAAAGTAATAGAAATTTTCATCGTCTCGATGCTTTACTAAAATATTCTGGAACTTAGGTATTATCGCAACCAATTGGTGAAATTATATGAAACGAAGCACATGGTTACCAATTCAGCGAAAACGACACATAAAAAATTGGGGTTGCCAACTTGGCGAGTTATTAATAGAGTTGGTGACAATACATAAGTAACAATATTTTGAATGTCGTTGTACAGGGCCGTCGCGTGGGGGTGGCAAAATTGTTCACCGCACAAGGGCGCCTGGGCCAGGGGGCGCCAAAATTTCTAGAACTTATAGTTTTTTAATTTAATGCTACTTAAATAAAAGTTGTTAATTATACACTTGCAATTTTGCATGTTTCACATTTTCTAAGCAATAAAATGAGATTTTATTTTAATTTTACCGAATGGACAAAAAATATCTAGAAATTATTTAGTGTATTCAAATTTCCGAAACGCAGTTTTTTGCTTCCGATGTAAACTATTCTTGAGAAGCATTCACATCTTGTTAAGGATGTAATTAATGATTGGGCACATTAAACCCACATTTTGAAAACACATGAAAGCAGTGCATCTCAACTTAAACATTGTCCAAAATGCAGTGAATTCAAAATGTATTTGCGTAACTTATGTACCATTGATGCATTTCAACAAAGATTTTATGATGCAGAAAAGGTTTACTGGCAATCGGTTATTGTGAACGGCTTATTTATTTAATTCAACAACTATCCCGGCAATGCCTTGCATTTAGAAGTCCTTCGAAAGAGTTGTATTATAGTGATAAGGGAAATTTTTTGAAGTTGGTTGAAACCATAGCAAAATTTGATCCAATAATCGCTGAACATCTCCATAAAATTCAAACTTTTCCAAAGAGGAGCATTGTTCATTACTTAGGGGACCAAATTCAGAATGAAATTATAAGCATTATTTCAGAAGGAATTAAAAAGCATTTGTTACAAATGATTAAATCATCAGAATATTACTCACTAATTCTGGATACTACACTTGATGTCAGTCATACCAAACAGTTGACTGCTGTAATTCGCTTTATTTATAAGAACGAGGAAACCAATAAAGCCCAAATTGAAAGACATTTCTTAGGATTTCAATCTGTCGAAGACTGGGTCTGTTTGAATTCATGAAGGGACATTTTAAATCGTTAGAATTAAATTTTTCAGATTTACGAGGCCAATCTTACGACTCTGGTGTTAAATGAGAGGAAAGCACAAAGGATTGCACCAAAAATTATTGAAAATAACTCGAGGACACTCTATATACCCTGCTTTGCCCATTCTCTAAATTTAGCTGTAAATTATGCAGCTAAAATTTCCTTCGAAACAGTTAATTTCTTTGGAGTAGTGCAGGAGGTTTACAATTACATTTCTTTATCCGTAAAACGTTGGTCTATTTTGCAACAGTATGTTGAAAATCTGACTTTAAAGCCACTCTCCAACACCAGATGGGGAAGTAGAATTCAAGCTTTAAGACCGTTGAAAAACGATTTGGAGGGAATTTTGAGAGCGTTAATAAATATTCAAGAAGATCAAACAAGACATGTAATCAAGAATTTAAGCAAAAGATTTGATTCAGAGGGTTTCCTGGTTTAAATTCCTTTGTTCTATTAACATCTGGCTGGATATTTTAAATTTAGTAAATGTGGTAAATGAAATAATGCAAAATTCTAAATATGATTTACAAATCGTGACTGATAATTTACAAAATCTTATATCAGCTAAATAATCGTAGATCAGATGAAGCGTATGAACATGCAATTTCCACTGCAAGTATCGTTGCTCACGATTTGGGGATGGAAACTGATTTTCCACAAAGTCGAGAAGTAGGTTTAAAAAAAACTATTTCAAGATGAAAAAACCGATGAACCAATCAACAACCCAAGACACAAATTTAAGGTTCAATTTTACAATATAATATTAGACTCTTCTATTTCTTCAATTACTGAAAGATACAGTCAATAAAAGAACATTACAATATATATATATATATATAAATTCAAGGTATTTATATATATATATATATATATATATATAAATTCACTGTATACCTAATTTTAAAAAATGGAATGATCATGAAATTTTAAAACATTGTAAAGAATTAGAAGAAAAATTAACGGATACTAAAAATGTTACTGAAAAGGACATTGATGGATTAAATTTGTTCGAAGAAATAAAATATTTGTGATGTTTTACCAAGGAGGATATATCACCTATTGACGTTTTAAATTGTATATATGAAAACCATCTTACCGATACATTTCTAAATATTTTAATAGCTTTAAGGATTTCTTTAATCCTGCCAGTTTCGGTGGCCACTGGAGAATAAAGTTTTCAAAACTTAAAATTATAAAAAAATACAGGCTAGGAGAATCAATATTTGAATATATTTTCTAATTTTTATATTTTACTTAAAAAATGTTCTATTATTGTATTGTTTTTAAAATTTGTGAAATAATAAAAAACAATAAAACGTGTTTTAATATCATAATTTTTAAGTTTTTCAGTTCGAAAGTCAAATTTTGAATACTATAAAAGAGTATTTCGCATATAAATTGCAGCTCTTTATAAGAGAGCAACAGAACCCTATAAAGGGGCGCCAAATTTCAATTTGAACAAGGGCGCCTAATACCCACGCGGCGGCCCTGTCGTTGTGCGTGTAATTGATACATTCTTGCCCCATGATTTTCAATTGAGTGTCGTAAATTTTCTTTAAGAGTAGTAAGCTGGGGACTTACGTATTATCGCAACAATCGCCAACGTTCAAGACAATTCGCCAAGTTGGCAACACCAATTTCGCATGTGTCGTATGCACTGAATTAGCAATAATGTGCTTTGTTCCATATAATGCCGCCAATAGGTTGTGATAATGCGTAAGTGCGTGCAAAAAAAATTTTGTTCATTTTTTTTATTTCTGTAACATATAACTTTATATTCCTATACCATCTTTCGGAGCAATTTTGATTTTCACAAAAGACTGAAGACTAAAGTATTAATTTGAACTAGGATTGGTTAGATTTTAATCAATATTACTTTAGAAGATAAACAAAGACTATTGGTGTTGAATTACATGATTTTGAATCGCGATCAAATAAGAAAACAAAACAAAGAGCAGAGCTATCTCTCCTTTCTTCTCATACGCAACAAGCCAATGTGAGATACATTTAACGTGCATCAGATTCCCTACACGATGAGCTTTGGATACACGAGATCTGTGAACTCGCCCCCCCCCTTTATTGCATGTCTGTTATTACTGAACTAAGCATATTACTATGGCTCATATAGAACTAGAATTAACCACAAACATTCAAGTAATGATCAGAATATTCCATCACAGATATTAAACTTGTGACGGATCTATCCGCGACTATATTAACACCTTGGGGACTCTTATGGGGGAAAATATTTTTAATTCAACCAACTTTTGCCAACCAAGAAAGCGTGATAATGTAAATGAAGTATATTATATAAATTCTGTTTTCGCGAGTTGGAGGGTTGGCAAATTGGAGTTGGAAAGTGGGAGTAAGCAAAGAGTAGCAAGTGAGTTGGCGAATTAGTTGTTAGTTGAAGATTGAAGGATCGTGAAATTATAAAGAGATTTCGGAGTTAGTCCACGAACAGGATTATTGAGATTGGATTCAATGACATTGATTTAAGCCAAATAAAGATCTCCTGCAAGATTCAAGTGTAGGATCCACTGCATAAAAAGTACAGGTATCGTGAGCTTGTTTAATCAGAAGTTAGCTTATTAATGTGCGACGTAGTTTATATTGAGCGTATTTAAGCTATCGTAGATTCAGTTGAGGGTCCGTAATAGGATCCCTGTGTTATAGAATCTCACCTCCGTGCTCTACTATTTGATCGCCTATCTTAATTAGATTGTTATTGTGTCTGATTGATATTTTGGTAACAACAAATTAATTAGATTGAAATCATGTCTGTTGATCATTCAGTTTCTCCCACACACCTAGCCGGGTTTGTGGGTAGGTAAGGGGTTTCAGAGGCAAGCAGGAACAGACCGGTATTACAGACTAATGTCCTTAAATACCTGACTTTCAACGACAACAAAATATTCTACTTGGGGTACACTTTTTTTTTAAATTTTACCTAATAGTATTGAATTTTTTTAGTTAACTTTGAAGGAACAATAAGTCTACAGCATATAATTATACATAATGTTACGAATTTTGTATAAAATAATGTAAATAATTTGTATTTGGATGTGCAATGCCTTTCTATAACTTTATGCTATATTTATTTCATGTTAAAATTGTAATATTCACAAGCAACGCCGTCCCTTACGTTATAATGGCGATTCAATGGAAACTTGGGGAAATATTGGCAATAGGGCCAAGTTGGCATCATTTTTGGCGACAAAGTTGGCGACCAACTTGGCGACTGGCGACCAACCTGGTGACTTTGGCGACCAACCTGTCGACTTTGGTGACCATGTTGGCGAGTTTGGGACCCTCTGGATTTTTCTAGAAATTAGTAGAGAAATCCACTAATTTCACGATCTGTGGCGCGAGCGCATCTTTCCGGAACTTTCGGTCTCTGCTATAAATAGAGTGATACTCGCCGCAAGAGTCAGTCGGGTTTCAGCCAGGGAGTAGCTAGTCTGGCTTCAGCCAGCGAAAAGCGAGTCTGATTTTCAACCAGCGAGTAGTGAGCATTGTTTTGATTAGCGATTAGTAGACTTGCATTGAACTTAGTCAGCTCGGCTGTGCTTGTGAATAATCATTTACAAACGTGTATTTTAGACACTGTTTATTGTGTCTGAGTGCTGTTGAAGGTGTGAAGTCCTTCTGTTATTTATTATGTGAACTTTGCTGTTGAATCCTGTATTTGCAAGCATTGATTTATGCCAATAAATACACATCGCTCACTAAGAACTGTCTTGTTGCTTACGACTGCTTTTGCATAAAATCCTCGAACCCCAATCTACGTAACAATATGATTAGTCATTAGAACTCATACATTACACAATGTAACTACCATGCTTTGTCAGTAATATTGTAAAACAAAAACCAGAGAAGTTTCGTATATAAGGTAACAGTGGTACTGGATTACAATTTGGATTCGCCTATGGTAACAAATCCGCTAAATTGCACAGAATTTTTATACAGACATATCGAGCACATTGAAGTGGAGGATCTCTCTTTCCCGTTACGAACATTGCCGATATAATAACTATCCAGTAATATGTATCCGAGGTTTGCTGGTGCATTTAAATTATGCTCAACATTAAATTTGCCTCGACTGACCAAAACTGCTTTCAAAAATCAAGAAGCAAAGCTTTTAAAAGTAGTTCAGGAAGTAGCTGAGGAATCCATGAAAGATGCTGCTACTGAAATTGTGGAGATAAAACAAAATCTTTTATCTGATTTTGTTAAATGTGGCATATCTGTGGATGGCACATTGCAGCGTAGAGTCTATACGTCTAGGAATGGCTGTGTTGCTGCAATATCAGTTGATACTGGTAAGGTGTTAGACGTAGAAGTTATGTCGTCCTACTGCCCTACATATAAGAGACTTCAGACTATGCCAAGAAACTCTGAATATGAGTCGTCAAAAGCCGACCACATATGTAAGTGTAACTTCACGGGATCTTCGTCAAAAATGAAAATTGTGGGGGCTTCACGAATATTTCTTCAGTCAGAAAAATACCTCGGGCTTCAATACACTCAATATTATGGGGATGGTGACTCAAAAGCTTTCATGAGTGTGAAAGATACTTACGAATGAACAGTGTGATAAAGTTTGAGTGCATTGGCCATGTACGAAAGAGAGTGGGCTCGCGTCTAAGAAAGCTAAAAACGAAAACCAAAGAACTGTCTGGTAAAGGCAAATTGATAATTTTATCGACCGACTTCAAAATGACTACGGAATTGCTGTACGCAGTAATGTCGGTAACTTAAATGCCATGCAGCAAAATGTAATTGCTGCGTTATTTCACTGTGCATCAAGTGATAAGAAACCGATGGTCAATGCCCAATAGGGAAAGAGAGCTGGTGTTATTTTCACGGGGGTGGTAAATGGAACAAAATGTACCACAAAATATGCTGGTTTATCAAATGATGTTTTAAATAAAATTAAACCAGTATATTTAGAACTATGCGACAAACATATAAGTAAGTGCTTACATAGACGCACGCAAAATGCAAATGAGTGTTTTAACGGAATAGTTTGGCAAAGAGTACCGAAAGAAGTATTTGTTTCGCTCAAAACAATTAAATTTTGGTCGTATGATGCTATTATACATTTCAATGAGGGATTAAATGGGTGCCTCAAAGTTTTTAATAAGATGAATATTGAAAATCCTGGGGTGTTTACCTTACGGGGATATAAACATTTAGATAAATGCAGAATCCGTGAATCGATTCATAACGCAGACCCCAAAACAAAGAAACATAGGAAAATTTTAAGAGCCCTTAAAAAGAAAAAAAATTGTGTTTTAGAAGTTAAAGATTGAGAGAATTATAAATCTGGTGCATTTTAATAAGAAAGTAAGTGTTTTTCTTGTAGTCAGGTTAGTTTAATGTTATTTTTGTCGTTTTCTCAAAAAAAAGTTTTTTTACATTTTTTCTTACGCAAAACACAATATCTCAAAAAGTTATGCTTGGATGAAATAAAAATTTTATATATATGATTTTTAAATACTAATACAAGGAATAGACCTCTCTTAAGATTTTATGTTGAGTAGAAGTTTTTTATACAGCAATAAAGTGAAAATTACAATAGCTTTTAAAGAAAATTTCAACGTTTAGAAGCTCGAAACTCAATAGCTTCTCACGTAATGGTTATATTACCAAAATAAGTGTCTATTCCCTAGATAAGGTTGTATGCTATATTATTCAATTTACAAAATGTCAATATATTTATTTTATTTTCAGTTATTATGTTTTGCGTAGTCTCATTTTTGCTTATTTTTTCATAAAATACCCGTTTCACAGAAAAAATGTACACTAACAAGACTTTATTTGGGTCTTTTTCTGATTTTAAAGACCCATAAAGTCATAAAATATGCATTAACAGGCAAAATTCAGAATTTAAAAAATTTTCTTCGAAGGTGTTTGTTACCTTAAATAAAAATCATAAATTTCCCGAGTGTCTTGACAGTTTTAGAGAAAATAAAGCAAATTATTCGCCAAGGTGGCATCTAACACATTTGCCTCCGGCAGATACAAAACCCTTCACGCAAAGCTCGCCTGTATAGCTCACAGATCTCTTTTCGAGAGATAATCACTGAATTATCTCCTCACAAAGCTCGCTGGTAGAGCTTACCGTTTTCTCTCGTTGCGAGGCAGTCACCAAAACCAAATATCCACACTAAGCTCGCTGTCGGAGCTAAAAAAGATCTCTCTCCTCGATAGGCAATCACTGAATCCCTCTGGCGTAGCAATCGCACAGGCGCAGTACTTTGGATCAATCCGCGTTGACACCTAGAGTTTCAGAATGGGTCTAGAGTTCGTTACACATCCAAAGCTTCTTTCGTTCAATGTCAACTATGAGGGTCACATCCAATATCGATTTAATATTCTTCTTCATCTTGCAGAAGATCAATTATGTGCCATATGTATGTGTTATCTCTGATAAATTAATATTCGATTGTTCTCGACCTTATTTGTGTTGCGTTTTAATGGTCAGAAAAGAAATTACAAAGGATTTTTGAAAATGCTGCATTTCATTATTCTATTTCTGACTACTATTTAACAAAATAAAGTTTTTTTAGAAAAGTTAGAAATACAAATATTTTGATAGTGCCTAGAAAGTTTTCTTATCCTATTTTATTTCATGTTAGAGGATAATCAATAATAGACTATGAGAACGATTGTCAGTACACCAAAAATGCATTTTAAGCACAGAGAATCATCCGTTACAAAAACAAAAGTAATTTCTTGTCCATCTTTGCACAAAATCATTTCGGGTGCTTCATATTTCTCACATGTTACTGCAATAATTCTAGATATTACTGATCTCACAAGGAAACCGGAAACTACAACGGCCATTAGAATGATGCCATGAGAGACATGGGTTTTCCTATAAAGCTTTTATATGGATGATAAACAAAGCATTAGTGACACTCGTATTATCACATAGCCCTTCGTCTTATAAACCTCCATAACCCATGCATTAAATATCCTGCCGTCGCATCAGCTTATAATTGTATGATTATAACAGCTCTAGGAGAGAATAATTGTCCCGCTTCCTGCAGTTCGTCAATATTAATTCTCTCAGAAATCCATCATATAGTACATATGAAATGCTTGTAATTGATTATATTTATTTGACACTAGACATATAGGCATGTATACATGTCAACTGCCATCCAAATATTATAAATTCATAGAATGGCTTACAAAAATTATAGATTTACTTTCAAAATTTATGACTAAGTTTGTAGCAATTTTCTTATTTAGGGCTAATAAACTCGCTTGATATTGTACATTAAGATATAGAAGAAAGAAAAACAAACTGAAATAAAAATTTCCCTATAAGAATCCAATTTTTAAAAAAACTTGGATAAAACATGGCTATATGTTACTTCGTATGGCATCTGTAGTTAAAAAAAAGCTTTTCTACCTGTAAATAGCATTATAAGCTTATCCCTTTACCTGGTTTGCCCGTACCGTGTACAGGAAACCAGTTAGCTGTACAGTCACTGATTCTTTCTTTTTATCTTTGATTAGTGCATATTTTTAATTCTTATGGTGAGATTTTATTAGTACTAATGTTTTAAGAGATGCAGTGTGCCCACGGTACTGAAATACTTCTCGTGTGGAATTTTCTTTGAGGGGAAGGGGAAGATGGAAATTTTTCATTGAAGGCAGGAATTTAGGTTCTTGAAAAATATTCGATAAAGAACAGGGATTGGCCAGGCAATGTGCAATTTGTTGCTTGGAATAATCCAAAAACGCCGATATTATCTTTGTCCCCTTGCAATGTAAGACTCACACATTTGTTTCAAATATTTATGCACACATACACTTAATCCTCAACCTTTTCAAAAAGAGGTACGAACATAAAACTTTTTGTAAGTATGAGAGAAATTCTTTTAAGATATATGAAACACATTCTTCATAGCATTCAGAGGGTACTTATAAAAAGCAAACATTTAGGGGTTTTAGTGTTCCCCAATTATAAAATTTTGGGAAAACTTTAAAATTGAAAAAATTAAAATAAAATGCTTCCATTCCACATTTTGTTAAGTTATATGCAATAAAAAAAAATTGCCTTTTTTTTCGAACATTTTTTCTTTTTTTTTTTTTTGGCTAAGAAATTGAGCTTTTAATGGGTTGTCAGAAGAAAAAGTTGTACTGTTTTAATAACGTCAATTGGTCGATTAACTTTTATGAACGTTGCATTCTGAAGAAACACGAGGGCTATTGGTGACCGGTTTCGAAATTTCGAAGCAAGGTTAGGTGATGAGGATGACGCATGAGGTAGTGCCCTCTCCAAATTTCAAAACCAAACCAACGAGAGGAATATGAGCCTCAACATATTTAAGGTGTATCAACCCCTCTACGCAGAGGGTCTTTATTATCACTAAATCTCGAACCCTTGACTTAACAATGTCGGCCAAGAGTTCTCGACCCTGGCCACTCAGCTACTGTGGCCATATAAATACCGACAAAAGCGAAATATTGTAAGAATATATCTCTCGTATGGAATAGTTATTTTTGTAAAAAAATATTATAAATTCGATTTAAAAGTTACTATTTTATAGATAGGTGTTTATATATAACGCATCTGTATAAATATATCTCTTATGGGTTCATATTTAAAAAATTCTAAAATTTTCAACATATACGCGTCACACTCAAAATCAAGTTTGTAGAATTGTTAAGAAATATCTTAGTTTAAAGTAAATCTGCTGTATAAATTATATTCTGAAATAATTATATTTTTCATTAGTCATGCGCTGCACAATGTACTATTTTTCACAATATTAATCCTATACGACAGCGTTTCTCAAACAGTGGGACGCTTCTCGTAGGGGGGAGGGGGGGGGCGTGATAACCCTACGAGGGAGAATATCGAAAAGTGGAAAATAAATTACACATTTACTGAAAGGTACATGAGTTACATTACTAAAAGAAAGCAAAACAAAAAAATACATTCTGACTTAATAAAAAATAAAATACACGTTTACACTGATATAACATACTTATAAATGCATCAGTACTCCACAATGTATTTGATAACTAATCTCTTAATACTAAAAAACAAGTTTAATAATTACTAGTTATTCCCATGGGCTTGTCATATACAAAATTATATGCAAAACTTAATACACATCTTGATAATTTGTAAGGTTTATAATTAAAATCGTATTGTAGCCTTAACGTCAAAGTATATTATTATTGCATTCAATACATTGTTATTGTATGAAAGGGACCGCGATGAAAATTATTACTGAAAATCGGGTCTCAAATGTAGAAAGTTTGAGAAGCACTGCTATATACGATAATACCTCTTTAAAATATTAGTCATAAAAAGCATAAATGATTTAATATGTGCCTTAAAAAACTTCATGTAAAATTAAAATTTTTATTTAAACAATAAAAACTTCAATATATATATCTATATATATATATACCCGTTTTCATTAAACAAAATCAAAGGAAAGAATATTTAATCTAGGGGTTATATTTCACAATCCTTTTTAAAATTGTATTTATCCATTTATTTATTTTTCTTTTTTGTACAGATTAGACTTTCAAAAATTTATAAAGGTAGATCATCGAAAAAAAAGCAAGAAAAGTCAGCGTTATTAGCTTTCTAATTGATTTCTCAATCAAAACAAATAATTTTTCTTTCTCTTCTACTTTAAAAATTAAAGGAAAGAAGTTGGAGAAATACATCTTTTTTTTCACCTTTCAACGAAATAAAAACATATTTACGTCGTTAACTAAGAGAATTAGAGACAAATACTCTGTCTCTGTTATCATATCGGAAAATAAAACAAGTGTAATTTATTTTCCACCGAGAAAAAACAGCTCAATGTAAAAGTAAAACGGATTCAAAAGAGTACTCTTTCATTAACTCTCTTTCTAATTTCGGCGTTGAATTAAAACTGATAAAACTATACTTTCTTTCATTTAATGCAGTTCAAGTGTTACAAATAAATGTTAAGCTGAAATAATTAAACCGGCGATAAACCAAAGCTAATTTTTTAATTAAAAGCTTTTATTTAACTTACAATGTATGTATGTTTTTATGTATGTATGTATGTATGTATGTATGTATGTATGTATGTATGTATGTATGTATGTATGTATGTATGTATGTATGTATGTAAGTATGTATGTAATTTGTTCAGGTGGAATCTTGCAACTCAATTTTGAAGCTGATATCTTCATCCCATTGAGCTGAAATTTTGTATACACGTTTAGTTTGGACGACAATGCATGTTTTGACCATTTATATTCCGATATCGCAATTAATTAAAAAAAGATATTAATTAAAAAGTTAAACTAGTTTTGGCGCCAACTTGGATATATCTGCATTGTTGTAATAATGTTATTGTTACAACAATGACAAAAGTTGGCGTCGAAAATCGGTTTTCAGCCAAACTGGAATTTCATAACGTTGCGCTATTGACTGTGTATTAGTTAATTTTGTCTAAAAAATAATTACATCTCTACAACGTAAAAATAATCTGATTTCTACAACGTATGCAATTTCTTCTTACAAATTTCAATCTATTTTCTTGGATTTTTTTCAAAAAAAAAAAAAAGTAGAGCTATTTTTGAAGTAGATTGGTACATTGTATACCTTTCTCAACGCTGCCAAGTTAAACTGAGATAGAGTTTTATAGAAATTCTAACTTTAATCTAAGAATTTATGAAAATGTCCATTTTTGAAGAAAATGCCATAAAACTTTTTTTTTTTCGTGTGTAAGGCAATATTACCCAAGATCTGTACGAAGATTGAAAAAATTGCTTAAAAATTGCGGATTTAATAAACAAATTGTGTTTTTCGTCTAGCACCCTTTTTGCGACAGTTCATTTAGGCATCGGATCATGGCTAGCGTGTCATGAGTTCGATCCTAGTACCACTAAAGATCCGCCGTGTAGGGGAGCGATGCACGTTAAATCTGTCGAGAGCTCAAACGTCCTCCCGTTGGTGTGGTGTGGTAGTTAGGAGAGGGGGGTTCCAGCTCAGGTGTCGTCCGCGTCACTTGACCATGGTTCAAAATTACGCGGACCGTCGCCAAAAAACCCTCGTGTTGCTAATCAGTGCGACGTTAATATTCTCTCACTCTCACTCACGCGACAATTCATTTAGCTCGACTGTTCGAAAATAACCGGCTAACACCTAGCAACAATGATGCGTTGAATGAGATGAACAGACTGAGAAACCTGTCCAGTGATAACTAAAAAGTAAAAAATAAATTAAAAGTAAAAAAACTTTTTTAAAAACAAGCTTTTATTTAAATGCGCTAAAAAGAATAAAATAAATTTTTCTTTAAAATTTTTTTACTATCAACTTATAACGTCATTACACAATTTATATGATATAAAAGCTTGTCGCAAGATTTACCTCTACAGATAAACAAGTAAATTAAATAACTTTATCTGATTGATTTTAATTTCTTAAGAATTTCAAACTAAGTAAATAAGAGTACTTTAAACTTGCGACAAGCTTTTATATCATATAAATTGTGTAATGACGTTATAAGTTGATAGTAAAAAAATTTTAAAGAAAAATTTATTTTATTCTTTTTAGCGCATTTAAATAAAAGCTTGTTTTTAAAAAAGTTTTTTTACTTTTAATTTATTTATCGTATAAGCATGTTCTCTAAAATATTATTTAAAACAGATTCATTTACAAAAAAATTTAAAGAATAATTAAACATTTCAAGGAATTTTTTAGAAAGCTCTGATGATATGTTTTCTAACGAAATAAATTAAAGTATCCGACTATCCTAAAATTGTGAATTTTGCCAAACATTGACAATTTTTTTAATAATTTTATTTTATACGCCCTCTTATTAGCTTTATAAAAATACTAAGTGTATCATTTTCTGTTCACTAGAACAAAAACTACAAGAGTTTTAGTATAAGAAAGATGTCATACTTTAAAACGCGTTTTACTCAAAATAGGTCTTTTTGAAAATACTCAGACGGGGCCAGCGATTGCTAAAGAAGTTTTGAAAAGAATTAACTGAAATTTTTTTCTGTAATTTCTGTATAATAGTAGAATTGTTTTAACTTTCAGATTTATTGATCACTGTTTTATTACAAAATTTACAGTCCCTTATGTGAATATAATCACTGTTTTTTTAAGCAATTTTATATATTAACTGAGATATATAAAGTGCTCTAATTTTTGTAAAAAAGAAAATATCTCTTATCCTGAAGGTCATTTCAAAAATGAATAACATAGCAATACATTACAATGAAAAAATTTAAAATTTGTTCATACACCTTTGGTACAGAATGGGCCACGTTTATGCTATTTTTTGTCGATTTTTGCCTATTTTTTCCCATTTTTGTAATAATAATTTCTTTTTCTCTTCTTAATTTTAGCATATTTTTCTTAAAATGCACTAAACAAATCTAAAAATAACAAAAAAATCCCCATATCTCTATTTTTTAAAAAAATGTTGTCGCAACCAAGTCAGATACCTTAATTAAACTTTATGAGAATCTTCGGTACTTATATATTATCGGAACAATATTGGCGACATTATATGAAACGAAGCACATGGGTGCCAGTTCATTAATTAGTAGTAATTAGTATTATTATTCCAATAATCACATGTACAAATTATTTTGCGGCACCTCTGTACCTCAGTAAACATTTTTTTAGAAAAAATGGCACGTTGATTCATAAAGGCGCCACCCTGTCTATAGATATAAACATACTTTATATATATATAGCACACATGCCACAACCAATATTTAACCTATCAATGAAAATAATGAAATACACTTATTCACAACTGAAGTAGTTATGCTTTTTAATAATTTATTCGGGAAAATATTTCACTAAAATATTCCAAAAATTTGTTCTTAATAAAAACAAAAACAAATAATTTATGTGTTTCGCATCAATTTGATCTTACAAGAAAATTCTCAATTTGAGATAAAACGTCCAAGCTTTTAAAAGACGATAAAAAATTAAATAAATAATAAAATTAAGATTAAAAAAACTGTTTTTTGCTGAAAAGTACTGGGAATTTCTTCAATCATAATAAAACAATTTGTTTAAATTAATGCTCCAGAATATTTTGAAAAATTTTTAGAAAAAAAGACTATAAAAATTAGTTTTACATTATAATATTATTTTACCGCGAGGTAAAAATATTTCCCTTCATACATAATAATTCAAAGTAAATTAAGTAAGCCAAGTAAATGTGGAATACTTCGATGTTCGAATAAAAACATTTATTATAAAATTCTTAATGTAGATTCAATAGCACCACAACTTAGATAATCATGGCTTTAATTTTTTAAATTTTTAAAAATCTGTGCAATTCCGGTTTTCTAGTTGCGAACTTTGTTGTATGTTGATAGTTCTATTCCAATGTATAACATCACAAATATATACTGCTCCTTATATTTAAATTAATAAATATTCTACAAATTAATTCTAACCATTTTCATCTATGCACATAACATTTTAATTAACTGAAAATGCATTGAAGAATAGGAAATGGCTAATTTAATTTTAATTTACCTTGAGTGAGAGAATATTAACGTCGCACGGATTAGCAACACGAGGGCTTTCGGCGACGGTCAGCATAATTTTGAACCATGGTCAAGTGACGCGGACGACACCTGAGCTGGCACCCCTCTCCTAACTACCACACCAACGGGAGGACGTTTGAGTTCTCGACAGATTTAACGTGTATCGCTCCCCTACACGGCAGGTCTTTAGTGGTACTAGGATCGAACTCTTGACACGCTAGCCATGATCCGATGCCTAGACCACTCGGCCACCGCGGCCTCTTAATTTACCTTGAACAAGAAATTTAATTAGAAATACTTTATTCATAACATAAATTTTCATAAGCCTTAAGTTAAATAGATTGTATATTACAATGAATTATTTATATCTAATGTTAAAATTTATTTAATATGCTCCGGTAAATCACTGTTATAACTTTTTTTTAAAAATTAATTTTACTTTGTATTTTAATTTTAATAAAACAGAAGTTTCATTAAAATTCCTATTCTTCTACATTTTATTACTTAACACTTGCATTCCAATATCCAATAAAATATTAATCTTAAAAATAGTTACGATTTCATTTCTGTAATTCCACATGTTAGAATTAAATTAATACTCCATGCCAATAATCTTATATAGTGAGTGAGTGAGTGAATATTAACGTCGCACTTTTCAGCTATACACGAGGGCTTTTTGGCGACGGACCGCGTAATTTTGAACCATGGTCAAGTGACGCGGACGACACCTGAGCTGGCACCCCCCCCCCCCTTCTTCTCCTAACTACCACACCACACCAAAATAATCTTATATAACATTAAGGCATCCGACAATGTTCAGAATCGGGATTTTCAATAAGCGTATAAATCGGGGGTTTTTTTTTTTTACATTTAGTGTCAGTTGAATTCGAATATACATATAAAACTGTTTTATGAATATTATTCTATAAAAAAATTATTTAAATGAAATTTTTGGCAAAAAAGAGAAAGAATTGCCTATTTTTAAAGCATTTTCCTTTTATGAAAAAAGCTTTTATAATAATATTTTGCCTTTTAATAGCTATGACTTCTGTACAGAGGCTGAACAGGGATGCTTTAAATGTATAATTTAAAAGTGAATCCATTTTAATATTTTACTATATCAGAGAGTACAGAAATTTTAGTAAGAAGAATATCAGTTTTTTCCAACTGATAGTATTTCTGAAAATAATGGGAATTTTTCAGAATTACTTGTTCAAGGTTTGTAGAGAATTTTCTATTTGAAAAATATTATTGTAGAAACATTTTCCATAAAAGGAGAATATTTCGAAAATATGCCTTTTTTTCTTTGTTTTTTCACCAAAAATTTACATTTAAGTAATTTTTTATTGTAATAATACTTTTAAAGTAATTTTATATGCATATTAATTCAGATCATTCTACATACCAGAAATACAATTCCTTTATCCGCTGTTTCAAAATCAAGATTTTAATAATTAAACATGAATTTAATAATTAAACATGATTTTAATAATTAAAAATATTCAGCCAAATAAGCGAGTTGTGACGGGTTCTTACGCGTTTCACTAACCTCCTCATATACTTTAATGTTTTATTTATTTCAACCAATCTCCACCGGAGCCAAAGCGTGATTTATGCAAATGAGATATTTTATATAAGTTCAGGTTTAGCGAGTTAGAGTAGAGAATGAAATGAAATAAGAAAGTGTTTTCAAATGTAAACGTAGATGTTGTGAATAGAAACCATCGCACCGTTGTGGATAAAATTATTTCATAAAAGAACTGCGAGAATAGCTGAGAAATAAGTCGCCTCTTAAAGGAATCCTACTTCAAGTTGACCCAATCAAGATCTTAAAGAACCAACTAGACGAACCTGCCATAGCATAAGAAATCAGGTTAGTTTTATAGATTACAATTAAGTATAAGTGTGTAGTTGTGATTGTACGCGTCGATCTTTCGTAGATTCAGATCGGATTCCGTCGTTCACGATTATTGAACCCCTCTCATTCTCCACTGTGTTTTATTGTTCTTAAAATTGAATAGTATTTGTGTAATATCTTTATTTAAGAAAAATCAATAAATAAAAGATTGATTTGTTAAAATGACTACTGATTTCATTAACCATTCAACACGTTCGGATTCAGGTAATGCCCGAAGGGGAGTTGATAATCTATGGGTAGCGAGAGGCTACGACAGAGTTATCTCTATATTTTTATATTCTCTTCATATAATGTAGAAATTTAATTCGGGAGCGGTCACGCGGGGCACTGAAACACCCCGAAATATTTCATTCTAGGAAAACTGTTTATTTGATCCTAATGACCTTGTCATTATCCTAGTATATGACAGTTTTCATGGGAAATAAACTGCATTTGTTTTTTGTGACTGATCTATACGCGGCCTCTAACTAACTCCTTGGGGATTCTTTAAAGGAAAAAATTATTTCAACCAACTTTCACCGAAAATAAGAAAACGTGATTATGCAAATTAAATTTTTTATCTAAATTCTGTATTCGCCAGTTTTGGGAATTAGTGAAGTGAGAATCTAAGATTATTAAATTGAGAATTGAAGTTTACCAAAGGGAGGATAGTAGCTCGGATGTGAAGTAAATTAATGAGAAGCCAACTATTAGTGTTCAAGGCCTCATCTATAGGATTTTGAATTACAAGAGTTGAGGTACTGTGCTCATTATTTAAATAGAAGTTAGAGAGTAAATTGTTAGTGCGCGTCCGAGTTAAAAACGAGCTTGTATAAGTTATCGTAGGAATATAATGAAATGTCAGTAAATACTATCCAAATGTTATCTGGTCTCCCCTTCGCGCTCTAGTTGTTGATCAAAACTATCTTAATTGGATTATTATTGTGTCTATGTTGAATATTGTGACAATAAAGCAATTTTAGTGAATCATGTCGTCTGATCAATTTGTTTCTCCCACACATCTAGCCGGGTCCGAGAGTAGACAAGGGTGTCTATAACTTATCTCCTCTTTTTGGGGAGTGGCAAATGTTTTTTACAATTTTAAGATACTTACGATGACTGAGTTCCTCGCGAGATCACTTTTGTTCCAACCTTTTTTCTATAAACAGGCTACATTTTCCACTGTGAACGACTTACTGATTTTGATTGTTATGCTGTACGGTTCATTATGGTTTATAAAAGAGAATGAACAGAATATAAAAAAATGGCTCTCTGCGATCTCCATTTCTTGAAGTTGAAACTGTTGATAAAATAATGGATATTAATCATGATAACGAAAGTAAATTTGAGAAATGCGATCAACATGAAACGTTTGCGTTGAAAGGAAAATTTTCAAATTCGACCTATAAAAACTCCATCAAGAAAGATATGAAGCCACAAGTGCACACAAGTCACACTGCGCCCTGTCAAAAAAAAACACAAGCAAGAAAAAGTTCAACATGCTATTTGTTGATCATCAAAGGGTCAAAAAAACTACAATAACTTGAACAAAATATGACAGTATTGTCTGCAAATATCATTCCTGTAATGTTACCAAAAAGTGTTTGTGAATAGTGTTCTTTGTTAAAGTCACGCAAATTTGAAACATTTTGGTTCAGTTTCATTGCATTTTTTCTCAAATTTTCAGAAAAAAATTGAAAAGTTCTTAAAATTAGGTAAGTACACTTTCTCTTGATTAAGTTATTCACTGAAATTGCAATTTTTATCGTGTACAATAAAAATAATTATAAAAAGGTATTGGGGTGACTCCGTCACTTCGCGCTTCCACTAATATTAGTATCGAGTGCGCGGCTTCTAACGGGTTAAATAATAAATCGAAATTTATTTCATTGAATATTCTCAGAACATTAATAATATATCTAAAATCTACAAATGTATAAAATTAATAGCCTTTTAGATCTATCCGAAGTGAATAAAATCAATGTAAAAAAAAAAAAAGAATGTTGTAGTAAGTGATAATTGGCAATGAAAACATTGACCCAAGCAAGAAATCAATTTCGAGTGGTCAGCACATTCGGCAGCCCGAATGTGAGTGAAATGGAATCACTCCCCTACCGATGAAAGGGTCACAGTTCGCAAATAACTTTCTTATCGTTGTCAATGTCCATAAGATATTTTGTTTGTTATCCCTCCTTTTCTCCAGATGAAAGGAGGCAAAACTAAAAGAGAAAAAGTTCTATTTTTATTAGAACGTCATCTCTTTTTAGGCCTAGCCTAACGGAAATGAAATCCTGGACTTTCCGTTGTTAGGAACAAAAAGGCGAATTGAATTAGGTTCTCGTTTTCGTTCTCTTTTGGCGTTCCTTTTTTTTCCCCTCGGAACATATTTTTAGAGTGATTGTTCTTTGTATTTTCTTAGATGCTAGTCATTAGATTGCCTTCTGCCTGAACTGCTACTGATCTTATATTTGGGACACGCGATCAGATTTCTCGTACAAGAGAAAATTACTACCAGATTGCTGCCAAAGCATTACGAGAAAAACGTATACTCTTTGATGCAATGAATGAAGATTATTCAATTCCTACTATTAGCTCACTCTATATATATGTATATATTTATCTTGTTCAAATTTTCTATCATTAATAAAATTCTTTCTATTCATCCAATCAAGCTCAAATAAATTTTTTCAAATTTCTAGGGGATGACACTCGATGTTAATACAGTTTTTTTTAAACATTAATTTATTAATTGCCGGTTAGTTAATAAGAAGAAATTAATTGCCGGTTTTCGACGCCAACTTAGATTTTTCTCCATTGTTGTTATAATGTAACTGTTAAAGCCATGATAAAACATAGCGTCGAAAACAAATTTTTCAACCAAATCAGCGAAATCGGGAGTGCATTGTTACATACAACAATGCAGGCAAATCATGCTGTTTTTTCAATTCCTACTATTAGTTCACTCTCCCTACATATGTTTAAATTAGATATACAGTTAATCGAAAAATAGCTCCACGTATTTAATAAATTAATTATACTATATTTTAATTAAAAATCATTGTGTAGGTTTGTGGTTGTCTGTTTATTTTCTATAAATTTTTATAAATTATCTATCAATATTTTAGTGTTTTTAAATGTATATATACTCATGCCCATAAATTAAGGATAATGAAGTTCAGGCAAAGAAAGAGACAAAAGCAAATCAAATTTGACTTGTTTGTAAAGTCTATTTATTAAACAAAAGGTAAAGAGCAAAAAAGATGCTATATGTTTGACATAATTAATAAAAATTGTGATTTTTACTCCCTGGAGCAAATTTTAAAAAAGGTCCTATTTACAAAAAACAGTATAACATGGTTAGTATGATGGCTAATACAGAGTATATCTCCCGGACGATTCAATACAGTCCTTACAACGCCTACGCATGCTGAGTATCAAATTATCAATCTGATCTTGGGGAATATTACACCATTCATCAAGCAATGCCCTCCGAAGTTCCGGTAGACAGGTGGGAGGGGGTTGACGGGCTGCAATTCGTCAGCCAAGCATATCCCACACATGCTCTATTGGATTCAAGTCCGGTGAGTATGCTGGCCAATCCATACGGGTGATTTCCTCCGATTGAAGGCATTCGTCTACAATGTTTGCGCGGTGAGAACGGGCGCTGTCATCCATAAACAGAAATTCAGCACCCTTGGCACCCCGAAACAAACGTACATGTTGTTCCAGAATGGCATCCCAATAGATGTGGCCTGTCATCGTTACACTCTGAACATGCAGGTCACTTATGGAACCAAGAATAATTCCTCCCCAAACGAGCCATCCTGCACCACCGTAACGGTGTCGTTCAATTGTGTTCTCTTGGTGGTAACGGGTACCTGGCGCTCTCCATATGAAAATCCGGCGAGAAACAGACTGCAAACTATTCCTGGAGTCTTCGGAAAACATCACACAAGACCACTGTTGCGGTCTCCACAATTCATGCTCTCTACTCTAGGTTAATCGCAGGCGACAGTGAGTTGCGGTAAGGGGAACACATCTGACAGGCCTACGAGCATATAGACTAATGTGCCCTAAGCGTCTGTACACGGTCTGCCTTGAAACTGTCGTACCGGTAGCTGAAGAGAGCTGACGAGATAGGTCTGATGCTGTGCTCCGTCTGTTTCTTTTGGCATTAACTGCCAAATACCGGTCCTCATTCGGCGTTGTAACTCGGGGGAGACCTGTGCTGCAACATCTACTCACATTACCATCATCTTGAAATCGTTGCCAAAGCCTGGAGATGATACTCTGGACGATTCCAAGTTCCTCGGATATTTCCAGCTGGTTACGTCCACATTCCAGTTGTCCGATAATTCTACCACGTAAAAAATCATCCAAATGCTTCCTTTGTGCCATAACTATTCGATTATTGCACTGAAAGGCTTTTAAAGCGTTTGTGAACAATTTTACTTCTTTGCCGCCATTCCTTATATAGCCTTCTCTTACACTCTCGTCATTGTGACGTACTATCCGCGCCATCTGGTGGTTTCCTGTAATTTGCATATTCTTCTTCAAGATGTGTGTGATAATTCTACAGGTGAAATTTTTATTTTAGAGTTCAATTTCTGAGTGGTTCTGAATTATCCTTAATTTATGGACATGAGAGTAGATAGACTTAATGTAATTTTATCATATTTTACTATTATCCGGTTTTATCCTTATTATTTACTATTTATCCGGTACTGTCATACTTCTTTCTATCGCGCGGGAAACATGGTTTGATACTGTACACACGTCGTAAGCTTATCATCTAGTTTTTTTTAGTCCATTTTAACACATATTAACTAATATTAGGCTATAATCGTATCATTTTATGTTAATAGATTGTGTTTTTATTTGTAATAGCTAAATTTCTCTTGATATTCCTTACTTTCCCTAAGGCTCAGAGTATTGGAAAATACAGGTGAAGTTTGGTTGGCCGAAAACTTTGTTTAAACCTGCAATCTTGATTCCTAAGGCCAAATGTTTGCTATAGTACTACTGTGGCTAATATTTTTTACTATCTTGAGCTCGATACTAGAACTTCTTTTTTCACATTTTCATACAGTGTCATTCACTTCTGAGCTGTGATACAAATTTCAAGTCTCTAGTTCTTCGGAAAGTTATATTAAAATCAATTACAATATTCCACCCGGATAGATAAGAAAGCGAGTTAATAAAAACTGTTAAAAATATTAAACTCTGTTACCAGCAATATCTTTACAGAATTGAAATGAACTTTCTGGAAATTTCAAAATACTAGTGAGTAAAGGGGGGGGGAGAGAAAAGAATTATTTTGCACTACTTGATATACACAAGATGCATTGGCATCCACAAATATCGGTACGAATAATTGAAGATCTAACTAAAAATTCGCATCTTAGAGCTGCTCTCTGAAATTACTGGCAAAGGATTTCTTTAAAAGCAAAAACATATTAAAGAAGATGGTGAAATGGAAGAGTTAATCTCAAAACAGTCTTCTTTTTGGAGCGGTGTCTCTGTAATCTTGCCGATGCAAGCACCATCTATAGAATGTTATTTATCTTTAGAAAAATTCGAAATAAGAGTTATCCTTGTTCTAAAAGAACCTCTGGATATATATATATCTTAAGGGATTAGCTGAGAAAGCTTCGAAACTTTTCAAAAACCACGTCATTAAAGTAAAGGGCATACTCTAGCTTTCCATCAACCATTACGAATATTAGGTCTTTTTTTACGTAAAATCTTCCTTAAGCTTGGAACAATTGAGAGGGGGGAAAAGTGATTTTACATTTTAAGAATATTTGTCTTTTTTTTTTAAATGGAATTAAAAAATTGCCTTTTTTTACTTGTTCTTCCGTTAAGCCCGAATAGTTGTGTCAGCAGCTTGAAAAAAATGCTTTGAATTTTTTTTTTAATAAGAAGCGTTCTTGGTATTTGAGGAATTTAAAATGCAAAAGATTGTTTTTACGTATAAAAAGAAAGTAATTTAACACACAATGAAGCCTCCTAAAGTTTGAATCTTAGTTTTAAAATTGTTAGGGTTTATAATCTAAATTTAACATTAATTTAATGTACTGTATAAGGAATTATCATTCTTATTTCAAAATTAAAATATTCTTGAGAATAAGCATTCCTTGCCCATATGTTATCAAAGGAAACAGATGCCGATTCTGCATTACGGTAAGAAAGACGTGATATTTTTATTTAGGGCACACAGAGCTCTTTTTCAAAAAAATTATTTCAAAAAGTTGCAGCAAATATAATTTATGCTTAATATTTACATTACATTATTAAGCTGATTCTGAAAGTAATAAGTCTATTTGACCAGCCTTGATTTTACAATTTTAAAAAAATGAGAAATTTTGAAGTTTTTTCAAAGTTTTAAAAATGTTTAATTTATAAAACGTTTGAGTCATTTTAAGTGATTTATGCTTCTTAGATTATTGTGAACAAAATTTAGTATGTATTTGAAAATCTGTTCATTTGTTGATTTTTAATAATTATTTTTCTAGCTAAACCTGGAAAAAACGAGAAATTTTTTTTAAATATTTAATTTAGCATAAAAAAACATAACTAGAGATGTCAGACCTCTAACTTTTGTGGAACACACATTTAGATGTTTATACAAAAAAATTCAAAACTTATTTTGAACAGGAACGAGTAATAAAAAAAATTATGTCAATTCCTTCTTAGGTCACCAGAGAAAAATTTTATTTCAGTTACTTTTTATTCAATAATTACAATTAATATAAATATTTATAAACATATGACAGAATCACTGTATTAAGTGGCAAAACACCTAATTAAATTAGCATTAAAAACTTTTTAACCACATTAAATTTGTAATTACATTTTTAATAAATTTGAAATAATAGGTAAGAATTTATCTTAAAACCAGTGTAAAAGGAATGCTGACGTCTAACTAGCATATGATTTTATTCAGGTTAAGTTAAATTTTCATCGCACAAATTTAACAAAAGCTGTTTTATTCAATGGTGCTGCCATCTTGAGGAATAATATCGACTGAAATCTATCTCTTTCACTATAATTAATTAATTTAATTTAATGAATATATATATATATAAGAAAGTCCAATTCTGTGTGATTCTGAATTATCTTTAATTTATGGACATGAGTGTAGCTGAGGGCTGATTTTTAGATGCATCATTTTCAGTAGTATTCCATCTCTTAAAAATATTGTTTCTCATAGCAACCTGAGAACGTTTTGGCCATGGCATTTTCTCAAACCGGAAAAAATTAATGATAAAGCTTCTAAGTTACATTTTTAAAACAAAAATTGAACTTAATCATTATTAAGTAAATATGAGAACTCAAAACCTCAAAACATAATAAAACATAAATGATTTTAGTAATGAAAATTGAAGTTATTGACCACACATTTAACACTGAAAAAATTGATTGTGCTCAAAAATATTTTTTTTATTAATTCATTTTAAGAGGGGAAAATGCTTTAAAATAAAACCGAAACCTTAGCTTAGAAAATTTCAAATATCTGAAAATTTTGTTATTAGATCTGAAGTTTGGTGCCAAGCTGGCCTATGATATGGCTCACAAGAAAATGTTTTAAAAAAAACTGTAGAGTAGTGTGTAGTCATAAACGCAAAATATTGTTAAAAATATTATAATTATTCTATTTATAATTTTTGCCGAAAAATAGACTTCCTTTTAAAGATGTTATTATGTAATATATAAAACATTAATGGGGATCATTAATTTAATATACACTAAGTAAGAGTATAAAGATTATCTCAATTCATTTAATTCATTTTAACCACATTGTTTCAAAAACTAACTCCAAAAAATCTTTTGTTACCTAACTTTTTGAGGACTATATACATGGCGAGAAGTCTCGTTTGAAGAATTTAAGTACTAAATATTCCCATGTATAAGCTGAAAATCTTTGGAACTTTTTTTAAATTAAAGTATAGGGATCGAGTTATACACGGAACCACTAATCTCGGAAAAAGTTTTAACGTCAGCAAAACGGTGTTTCCTTAATATTTTCTCTTGACTTTTGAGATTTCGATGTTTAGAACGGAGCCTTTATTTTAACCCTTTAATTGTCAATCAAAAATTACGCGATTCGCTCCCAGTGCCACGATTTTTCACATAGACGCGCTTATGCCGGGTATTGGGAGGGGGGGGGGCAAGAAAAAGCAGAAACAAAAAAGTCCTTCTCTGAAATAAGTAAATCCTTTGCAATCGCCGTCAAAGTCATTTTATTGCATTCCAAAGCCTTCAGAACTGTTTTACTAATAGCAGCGCAAAGAAAAAAATCGTCTTCCGGAAGACGGATATATCCGTCCGGGGCACTCAACCTCACAACGCAACGGTAGAGCGAGACGGATATATACGCCGGCACTAAAAAACCGCTCACAAATTCTTTATAGTGAATATCAGACTCCGAGTTTCTGAATAGTTCGTAAAATTCATTCACTCATTGGGATATCTAATGACATATGATTACCATGTAGCGAGTTTTTCTTTCAGGTTATGAAACATAAATCAACGCTCATGGGTTGTTCTCGTCACTTATACGAAGTTCAAAAGGTCCATCACCAATAACCCGCAATGTTGCTTCTTAGTCCGACGTTAATATAACTCTCACTCTCGTTATTGAAAGTACGAAAAAAATCGTAATATATCATAGATATCGTTTCACAAGTCAACTACCTTAAAATTATTCCATTTCTTACGAACACTAAATCCAGGGATCGTTTTCAAACAAAAGTAAGGGAAAATAAAAATTTTATGAAGGAAGTTAAAAAACTAGGTCAAAAAAAGGAGGATACTGCAAAAAAAAATAAGTGGTTTATGGAAAACCAAAGCAAGCAGCTATACATTTTATTACTGAAGCGACTTCATGAAGCTATTATGGTTGACTGAAAACTTTTCCTGCCTGGAGCAGAAAGTACTTGTTCCTTTCTCTCTTTCTCGAGCACCTGGGACCGAAGTTTTTGATTAGTGTGTTTTCGGAAATGCTCAATTGGCTGCCTACTGATGATAAAATATTTCTCTCTTGAAAAGTACTCTCGACGAGATTTTGGAGACATTTATTGTTTTATTTCATTTTCACTTTAATGCATTTTTACTTGGAATATTTCTCAAAATTATTGTTCAACTGTTTTCATCGAATCCCATGTTAGGCACCGAATTATCTTGTTTTATATATGCAGTAAAAACTCCTCCTCGTGAAAAAGTTAATACTATTAAAAATACACACGTAGTGCGCGTGTGTGTGTGCGTGTGCATGTGTCGCTGGGTGTGCGTTGGTGCCTGGGTGTGCGGGGGTGCATGGATGTGCGTGGGATGTGCGAGGGTGTGTGCGATTTGAGTGGGTGTGCGTATGTGTGTGTATAATTTCTTTCGAAAAGTTGAAAATGAATTATGATTGTTCTCAACCGTCCAAAAGATTGCGTGATAATGAACTTTTTAACTTACCCACCTAACGGGGGGAAACATCCTGATTATTACAATTTTATCTTCTCAAAAATTGCCACGTAGGCATGTTTCAAAATAAGATATTACAGTATTGCAACAGCCACTTATTCTTGCCAATCATGCTATTCATTACCAGAAGTCATATGATTCTGAAAGCTTCGAGTAGGGAAGTTATAAAAGCTTAGATATATAACTTATAATTCGAAATCTCAATTTTGAGTTACTGCCTCACTACAATGATTGTCACCCCACAAGACTCTGAAGAGAGTCTCAATAGATTGATACGTGTATTGATCTCTCTTCTCTCTATCTATCTCCCTCCTCACAGCTGGTCTTTAGTTGCACCAAGACTAAAGCTCACAACTCAACTTTGACCATGAGTTCACGTCTGTGACCACTCGACCACTATGGCCACAATCTCTGATGATATCATGTCAGGAACCAAAAATTCACCTATGACCAAGCTATCACCTTGCCTATCACACTCGTTGCATTTAAAGAGTTGTTCATGAACAGTTAAAGATTGGCCCCGACAAAAACAACAAGAAAAATTTAGAGAAAGAGAAAATCTAATAAAAAAATTTCTCAATCTATGCAATGTTACAACAAAAGCATAAATACTCCAAGACCTACAAGCATAATTATTTTGAAGTGGCTCCAAAAGCATATATTAACGATCGGTTCGAAGAATCGTAGAAAAAAATATCTGAATTTTTTTTATATTTTTATACTAAAAGAAGATTTAATCGATCCATAACACAAACCAATGCAATTAGCCAGTAAAACTTCAATGAAATATCCTTCTTTTAATGTCAAACGGAAATATAATCTATAAGAAACAAACACTAGCTGCATTATTACTCAACACAGTTGCGATTAATATTAAAAATTTATCCAATAAGTAAAAAAAAACTAAAAGAACTATAGCCGTGCATTTTTAAAATATCAAAGAACCAAACTAATTTTTTGTTTTATTTGCGTGTGAAATGAAATTTTGTACAGGCGGAAAACTGTTAACCCATTATATTTTTCTCAATGGCCTACATATGGCCAGCCAAGACTTAGCAGACACATTTACTCCCCAAATGTTTCCATTTCGTGGTGGCACCATCTGGTGGCGGTCCTTGCTACCAAATTTGGAAGTTTGAATTAATTTTAATTTTAGCTCTCGTTGGATGCAAAATATTGCCTAGAGTACCAGAACCAAGTTTGCATTCAAGAAATCTTTTGCATGCGGTTCTTACGATTTTCGCATCCAGAAATCTTATCCACTCCAACCGGAATCGAACCCCCAACCTTGGACTTAAAAAGAGGGCACGCTACCTCCAAGCCACCGAGCCGACTGTTAACCATTACCATCGCACAAAGAATTGATTTGTGGCAACATTAAATTTTCCAAATAAAAAACAATCGGCTAGTTCAAAATCTACAGTGCCAGAACTTGATAAAGTTTGAAATACTTAGAGAATCAATACTATTTAATCTTACCTTGCTTTAAAATACGATTCCTCCCTTAAGGCTCCATTAATCTTTCCAGAATGTATGCTAATGTAACCAACTTGTATTTGCAACGCTATTTAATAAATTATACTCATCTGGTCACTTTGTGAATTCACAATGAATCATTTCCAATATTTCATGTCTACCGATTAATTATAAGCCGCGAATGAAATGTAAATGATCTACACAGTGCAACAGCATACTGATGAATGCATTTTACTTGTGCTTAAAATGCGGAATTTGGCGAAATATATGAGCTACAATGGTGATTTTGAAAGAAGGAGGTCCAACTGATTATTATTCATTCACTACAATTCCATAAATCTTAAAGTTGGAAGTTAATGGCTTGTGGTTAAAATTTTAAGTGTTAGTAAAACTGCCTATTTTGCTGTTTAAAAGGCTGAACTAAAGCATGCAATGTATTTTCAGTTTACTTACTTTTGTATACGAAAAGGGCAAAGTACGAAAATATAAATACGAAATTACAAAAAAAAAGCAACTCTTAAATTTGATACACTTATATTTTTTAAATTTTCAAAATTACTAGGAAACGTAAAAATATGAGAAGTTATTAACTAAAATGGATTATAGCTATTAAGAAGGCAAGCATCTGGATTCACCAACAAAACCTATAACAAAAAATTACATAAGCTATGCAAAATATAGGATCTAAGGATCGATCAATTTCCCTAAATTAAAAGACGTTGCCAAATGCTACCATCTTATTATCATTGTATTTGAACAAGCATAGGAAATATTTTCCATTATTGGCTATATATCGTTGCATTTGGCGACGTTTTTTGCTTTGACGAAATTGGTCGACGGTATAATACATAAGTACCTATCTAAGTTATAAAGTCTTTTTCCATCTGTACGCAAAATGTTTTGTGGTAAAAAGTAATACAAACCAATTCTTTCCTCTAAAACTTCTCAATTACGAGGACTCTCACCCAAGAGTTTACGCATCTGTTAAGTCACTTTTATATTAAGAAATTTAACCCAAGGAAACCAAAAGAAACTTCCGGAGCAGAAAACGACGCAATTAATGCACCGATTGAGAAAGACCGATGTATAGGTTTTGGTGGCACTTAAAGTGTTAGATAAATAACTTAACTAAGTTGCAAAACAACCCATGAGGGCCAATGCCTACTGTGCCCATCTCAGTATATGCGACCTTGGGCCCGGAGGTGCTAGACCATATGTTCCGGCCAGGTGTTCAGTCTGAAGCGAAACCTCCATTTTTAAGTTCCCATGCAAGCTTGGTACTCATTTTATCGACCCACTGTTGGTTGAATGGCTGAGTCGATCTTACCCTGCCCGGAATCGAACCTCGAGCCTGTGTTGGAAAAGCGCGATGCACTACCACTCAGCCACTGGGGCTCTAGATAAATAATGACCATAATAATAATAATTCATTCATTTTCTTTTTAGATTAAAATAATCAATGCATCTTATGCAAAGTGTGAATTTTCACATGGATCAAACATTGATTAAAAAAACTAAGAATGATGAGAAACTTTCTTTAAAAATGACAAAAACATAACATCTACGTGCTCAAAAGTTTCTTTTATTATACCATTATTATGGATAGTATAATAATTGATTGAACCATCGTAAAACTGACGAAATTCCTAACGCTACTATAAGTCGATTTTTATTGAATTAATTTTATTCGTATGAATAAAACTTATATGGGGTAGGGGGCTCAGATTTTTATGTGATAACCACAAGACTCTCAATACTCAGGGGGTATCGAATCGACGTACTAGATCCTATTTGTTCATCCGTATGCTATCGTTTTTGATGATATCTTTATTTTGCAAATAGATAATACCCCATCCTCGCACTGATGTCTCATACACTAAATTCTTCAAGAAAAAAATTATTCAAAAGCAATGACCACCATACTCCTCCAACTTTAATCCTCATTGAGCATGTATAGAACGCTCTAAGGTAGGGGTGGCGAACCTTTATGGATCAAAGTGCTATTTTTTCTAAAAAAAATATTTAATGAGATATAGACGTGCAGCCAAATAATTTTGACTTGCGATTATTGGAAAAATAATAAAACTAAGTACTAACAACTCAAAATTCTTTATTTACTACGAAATACTACATTTTGTACTATATAATAGTAAATGTTTTAATAAAGCGTATAATTCATTAAAGCAAAATTATGCGATTTCTGCTATTGCAGATTAGATGAAAAATAGCTTATATTATAGGATTGTAAGATGTTACGTTTAGCAGAATGCATGCTGAATTGGAGTCATCTACCAAATGGTTTCTAAGCGAGCCTTTAATATCATTCATCTCTGAAAATAATGATTCGCAGGCATAAGTAGATGAAAATATAGGGTGTCCAAAACGACCACATAAACTCTGCACAGCTAAATTCCTCGTTGGGAGTACATAAAAACTGCCCAAAGAAGCGTTCATGTACGATCCATAGTTTACGAGAAAAATAGGAAAAGCAAAGTATGACGTCACTTTCGGGGCAAGAAAATACACTTTATTGGACATATCAACAGCAGTATATGCACAATTCAAGGCAGATGTTCAAAATGTCCTCCCTGCATGTCGAGACAGGCTTGAGCACACCGTGGAATGGCTGTCATCACACGTCGCAGCGTCGTGGGGTCCACCGAAGTACAAGCAGCATGCAGACGAGCAACTAAGTTCATTTATGTTGTCACTACGTCTCGATGCACCAGCTCCTTGAGATGGCATGTCGCAGTAGTCGCATGGCATGTCGCAAGGCATGTCGTAGGTACATGTCGCAGTAGTCACGAACGGAATACATGGCCACCATACGAAGACTACCGGTAGTTGTAAGATGCAGCCTTTTAAATACCAGTTCAACGGCGGTTTAACGTCATTCCACGGCGCGCGCATGCATGACGCGATATGAGCGATGAACGTTTAAACATTATCGTCTGGAAAGATATGTAAATACTGTTGTTGATATGTCTAATAAAGTTATTTTTTCTTGCACCGGAAGTGACGTCCTACTTTGTTTTTCGTATTTTTCTCGTAAACTATGGATAGTACAGGATTGCTTCTCTGGGCAATTTTTATGTACTCCCAACGAGGAATCTAGCTGTGCAGAGTTTATGCGGTCGTTTTGGGACACCCTGTATTGGTTAAAACAGCAGGGACTAGCTTCTTCAAATGGTTAAATGTGTCTAGAATTGTGAATTCCATACGTTTCCAAAATTTCATTACTCGCATTTTTACTTATATTGCTTGTTAATATTTCTGTTTCAATCAATTCCAACTTTCTCCTCTTTTCAACAAATTTTTGAATCCATATTGAATTAGACGAGAAACCAATCAGTTGTATTTCAAATCAATCTAATTGGGACAAGTTCAGTTTATTAAATGAAGTTGCATCAGGGTACATAAAAAACTTGAGCGTTTCCGATAATTGTTTGAACTGAGAAAATCTCGCTGAAAACTGCGACCAATCATACGCGTTTGTTCGTAATACTTCATGTTGAACTTTGTTATTTTGAATTAAAATGCAATCCGTTTTGATTGGTGACGTGCCCAAACTATTGTGTCGCGTGCCATTGGTTCGCTATCCCTGCTCTAGGGAGGCGTTTTTGTAACCTCCAACTCTTTCCTCAAGGTATACATAAGCTAAGAACTGATTTATATGATCACTGGGCATTGTTCCTTATGCAATTCATTGACAACATCATAAACAGCAAGGCATCGCTGTCAAGCCTGTATGTTGCTGTTCGAAGTGATCTTACTCACAATTAAAATGTTTTTAAATTTAATTTGTATCTCCGAATTTAGAGCATCTTATCTGTTGATATCACGAAAAGCAAATACAATATGTAATTCGTGTTTTTTAAATTAAACTTAGAACGAGATCATTATTACCACAAAGTTTCCTCCAGTTTGCTTGAGTTCTTTCTAAATTATCATCAGTTTTCAGTTGGTTGCTTAACATATGGAAACTAGTGTATTTACGAAGTGCTAAAAATCAACGACTTGTAAATTGAAAAGAAAAATTAGGAAAATTCCGGTTGGAAGAAGTTTTGTTCAATTGAGAATTATACAATATTTTTCCTCTTAATATTAATCCAGAAAGTTCAAGAGATACTCCAATAGATTATATACAACACTAGCTAGTATACCCATTATTTGCACAGGTGAATTGAAAAATTAAACAATACGGATTGTGAAGGATAAAGAAGTTTTTAATGAATTACTTTTACGTGAATTGCAAATTAAACAAAAAAAAGCATTTTGCATATCTCAGCTGAACAAAAAAAAACCACATATTTGTTAAATCTTAAGTCTGTAGATCTAATTGTTGATAAAAAGGATTTTTTTTTTCATTTGTAATGCCCCGTAACTCTCTTGTGGGTTGATTTTTAAAAACACCTTCCTATGCTGATCTCTGCTCACTAAAAGTAACACCTCGTTACATTGTAATTTGAATAATTAATGCTTAAAATAGTGTAAATAATTTATAACTGGATGTGTAATAATTTAATATTACTTTCTGTTGTATTTATTTTATGTTAAAATTGTAATAGTTTCAAGCAACGCCGTTCCTTACATTATAATGGGAATTCAATGGAAGCGTAGCGAAATGTTGGTGATAGAGCCAAGATGACATCATTTGGGTGATCATGTTGGCAACTTGGCGATTGATTGAACGGTGCAAAAGTTGATATGCTGTAGCTCCACCTGGTGGGGAGCTGCAACAAAGAGGATAGCACAAAAACCTTCTACACAAAAAATACATAACCAATTTTCATAGTGATCGGTTGAAGGGTGTTGGTGTGAAGCGAGGTCATATGTTCAAACGTCCATTTTTAAGGCAAATACAAAGATATTAATCTAGTGATGTAATTACTAATATTTTAGTAAAATTATATTAATATTAAAATTATCATAATATTAAAATTTTAAATAGAAGAATAATAAACCTATGACTCATTTTTAAATCTCCAATCATATATGATAATATTTCTTAAATTTCTAGTAAGAAGTACATCAAAACTTGTTCAGCTAATATGAAATTACGGTTGGTCTTAGAAACATCTAAAGGATGCTTGTACATTATTTCTACTGCTCAATGTACCTTTTACCTAAGAAAAATAACAACTCTAGATAAATTTAAACGAACTTTGTGATTCATGCCTCAGTTTTAAGCATTTTTTGCCTATCACCACATGTTGAACAAATTAAAACCAGTAGAAAAAACAGTTTAAAGCAAATTACTTTACAAGAGTCATCATCTAGAAATGCAACTTACCTTAATATTATTAAATATAAATTATTTCTTCCTCCTCACAAAATTTTACAAGACTGATAATTTCCCACTTATTGTGAAATACAAGTTTCAATGTGTCCCAAGAGCAGAATGCCAATGCTTGTAGATCATCTTCTCCACGTGACAACGGAATTTATTGTTCACGCTTTCAAGATTCTAGTTTGAAGTGACTCGTGTTGCACTTACTGCAAATGACGCTGGATATTAATGGCTGTACAACGAAAACATATAAGGCAATTTCACCTCTTCAACTTCTATTGTAACACGGCTACAAGACACATAGGGTTTCCACTGAAGCCTTTAGCAGAATAATGGACAAAGAGATTGCGGTAGCCATACTATCGCGTGACTTCATAATCTTGCAAGTCGTTATTTATTCAAGCATTAAATAACACATGTAGACATCAATTTATAATAGTGCGATGAAATAGCTGTACAAGATGACGGAATAGTTGCTCCATTCCGCTCAATCTATCAAAGACCATCTGTAAGAAACCATAATTATTTTAAATTCATAATTTAACATCATTTAATAATTGCATTGTTGAATTTCATTTAACAATTGCAGAGATTTTTGTATATACAGGTGCCACGGATCTATTCGAATTCTTCTTACTAACAGTCCTCTTGGAGGGAAATATATGTGTCTTTAAAATTTATTCTATTGAAAGCCTTCCTTCGAAGAAGATGTGAGTATGTAAATTAAGACTTGTAAAGTAAAGATTATACTTTCGAGTTAAAGAAGAGAGATGTTATATATGTGGTACCAGCCGCTATTTCCAAGCCACTTTTGCAACTCTCCTGCGCATGCCTAAGAGCGCTCTCGGCGTTTTGGGAGCCTGTCAGTGGTTAGACGCTCGAGAGTACGACGCCATGACACATAGAAATGACGAACGACGAATCTAGCAACGAACTACTAACAATAGTTTGAAGACGAGTTGGGGCATTGAGAAGACGATTTACCCTTCTCCTGAAATGTATAATTGATCTGTAAATATTATGTAAATAGTTATGAACAATTAAACTTAAAATTAGTTAAATATGGATTAGTCTGTGGTTGAAAAGCCCTCACTGACCACCACCACCCACATATATAGAGAGAGGGGGGATTGCTATGGATAGCAGTGATTGATTATCGTGAAGCTAGGCAAGTAAACTTCGTTACTTAACTGATAAATATTATAATTGACGATTTGGTTAAGTAAGCGTTAATTTTAGATTTGAATGAATTGAATTACAAGGTGTATTGCTTCGACGTAAGTGATCCAGTTTACTATTAATTCTCCTAATATCTCGTCCACGCCGTGATTGCTTCACATATTTAGTAATCTGTACATTTCTTATTTTGAATTGCTGAATCTGTGTTCTCGTTAGGAATTATTAATAAACAAAGTTTGTATTGATTATGGCTAATCTTCTTTCCGACACTCTCACACTAAGGGTTGACTCAGCACATCCCTTAAATGATGGACCCGATTTTAAAAAACCATATTTTCGGCACTGCTGCATGTAATACAATAAGTGATCTATGAATGTAAAGAGAAATATACCAAGTATTTTTCCGACAATAATCAACAGCACATTTAAGATCGCTGTGATTGAAATACAAACATGCTGACTATGACAGAGAAGAGTTTCTGCGTATTAGAGTATGCCCGGGTTATCTCAGATATTTCGGGGCAACATGAATTTAAAATTTGTTACGGGAAAGAAGCACTAACCAACATGAACATTCTGAGATGGTATCATCAATTTAAGAAAACAGATTGCTTGCGAAAAAAGAAAAGTTGTTGTCTACCAAGCGTCTCGGTAGAAGCAGTGGAGAGGGGGAGGCAAAGTTTTGGAGATCTACAAGTTAGCACCTGTGAACTTGGAATATCCCAGAAAAAGGTATAGAAATTTTTTGGAAAAAACTATATTTCAACCCGTATCATTTGTAATAGACACAACAGACAACAGAGGGCGACAAGTAAGTATTTGTGCAGCATTACGAACTATTTATAGAGAGATGCAACAAAATATATAGAACGAACTGGATTACAGATTAGACGTATGTCCTGTTACTATAGGGTCACACATCAAACATTTATAAAAGAAAAAATACTTGGTACATTTCTCTTTACATTCATGTATTACTTTTTAAAATCGGTTCCATCATTTATACTCCCCCTCCCTTGTATTTGCTCAAAAAACTATCAGATATTCAAGAAAATACAGATTTGTGTTATGAATAGTAAAACATAAATCAAACTTTACTTCTGAAGAAACCTTAGACAATGAAAGACATAATGAGATTAGATTAAAATATATCAGAAACTAACCAAATTCTAAAATTTGAAGGCGATTAATATGATTTGAGAAATCTTAGAAGACACACATAAAGAAACAGAAGGAACTTTTTAATATGACATAAAATCACACAAGTCTCCCTTCCCCCTTTAAGTGCTGATGGCACAATGAGTTAAAAAAACAAGATCACTAACGACTTAATGCATTTTCGAAGAAAAATATATAATATGAAAATTTTAGAGTATGTTTATTTTAAATTGATAGAAAAATTCTGCATCAATTAAAACTTTAAAAAAAAGTTACTTAAAATTTATACAAATGTGATGTTTCTTCTAAAAATTACAGAAGGTGTCCGCTAAGAAATTGTAAGTCCACCTGAGAAAGTTAGTATATTATATATCACAACAGTAGGATTATAAAACACGTACGCTAGTATTTAGGGAAAGTATTATCTTTTTGGTGCAAAGGTGAAGTTAAGTTTTTAATGGATTGTACACGATTTTATTAAAAGATTCTACGAGATAAAGCATTATGTGAATTAGAAGAGAGAAATAATTTTATTTTGTTATAGTGTTAGTAAATTTGAAAAAAAAGAATTAGGTCAATATGTGTGTGTGTGTGTGTGTGTGTGTGTGTGTGTGTGTGTGTGTGTGTGTGTGTGTGTGTGTGTGTGTGTGTGTGTGTGTGTGTGTGTGTGTGTGTGTGTGTGTGTGTGTGTGTGTGTGTGTGTGTGTGTGTGTGTGTGTGTGTGTGTGTGTGTGTGTGTGTGTGTGTGTGTGTGTGTGTGTGTGTGTGTTACGTTAAAACTAAAAAATCTTCATCAGCCAGTAAATAGCGAATGTCCCTTGACGCAATACTTCTGAAATTAATCTTACTCTAGATTAATTTTAGAAATTTATTTAGACAAATGATCATGTAATTTGTTAACAATTCGCCTTTCATTTGTTTCTAATGCGTTTTTTAACTTTATAATTTATTGCAATATTCAAAATTATTGAAGCTTAATTATCCTAGAGATGCTAAAATATTATTTTTATATCTTTAAATCATAATGTATTAAATATATTCATTTAAATTTCTCAAATTAAAATAGTTTTGTAATTTCCTAACGGATTGTGTTATTCGTTATTATGCCTCATATTTCTTTAAAACCCTGAAAAAAGGGGTTTTGTTTCTTTAATATTAATATAAAAAGTTATATCAAAAACAAAATAAATCTGAAATATAACAGTTTCACATTTCTGCTTAACTGAAGTAAAAAAATCATCAAATATGTTTTTGCAGCTATTTATATGTCGCATCTCATATTTACTCGTCTGCACATGTCAGCCGTAACTTTTTTGAATAATAATTAGAATATTTTTATTGTATAAGAAAAGAAACTTTGTTGCGTTATCATTCTTTCACTAAATTCTGCTTGAGTTACGATTTTGTACGAAATTTATAATATCCATAGTCACAATACTGCATGAAGATATCTCTGACAACGAACATTTCAGCTTATTAAAGCCGATTATTTATGCAATGCAAAATATATTTGATTGTAATTCTGATTTATTTATGCATGAGAAAATCAATTATTTTTGACTATCATGTAATGAAATTCGTGAAAGAACTGATAACTTCGATAGTTTTTTTTTTAATTTAGAGTAAAACTAATCCGAGGGAAAGTAAAAAAGTAAAGGAACTTTTGCAATTTCTTTTTTCCAAGGTTTGCCAATGACTCTTGTATCCAGCGTTGAATGAGGGAATATAGTCAGCAACACTTCTATACAACGTGTCATTCGTCTTTCTTCGTAGTCATTGGGGTGTAATATACCGTTCAACATGGCAGCTCCTTTGTCGATCTGCACCAAGAAGGAAAGGAGGCCAGTGATTTGCTTTATGTTTGAGGAAAGTGTGAAACCTGGGGAAATTATTCGTTGTATGCAGGCGCATTATGGGGACAGCTGCTTATCACCGAGCAACAAGACCTATGAATAGATAGAGCGTTTCAAACAGGAAACAATTTCTGTATGTGATGACGAAAGATCTGGCAGTCCATCGACGTATATCATTGAGCGTTCGTCGTGTTTGAGAGTACAGTGTTGGAAGGGATGGCTAGTATCCAGAGCATGTATCATCTCTCCCATAAACAAAAAGCGAATCACTACCCTCCTTTCCTCCTTGGTGCAGATTGACAACGGAGCTGTCCTGTTGAAAGGTCTCCTACACTCCAACGACTAAGAGGAAAGACGAGTTACGTGTTGTATAGAAGTGTAGTCTACTACCCTTCATTCAACGTCGGATACTCGTGCTGTTGCCAAACCTTGGAAAAAGATGTTGAAAAAGTCGCTTTACTCTTTTCAACTTTCCCTCGAGCTTAACATATGAATATTACAAAATTTGTAGTTTGAAATCTGTTAAATGATCTTATGCATAATCTGGACATATATATATCCGGACATCCCCCTAAAGAAGTGGATTTGGCAGGTGACATAATTCTATGCGTAACCATATGCTATGAAGTTGTTGGCAATGGTCTATCAGGACCTATTTATGAGTCTGAAAGACAGTGAGAAAGTCAAAAGAGCTTAATGACTGTGATCGTGATCAATGCCGTATCGGAGAATATTAGGGCCTCTCCTGCAATGTTAGGGTTTGGTCCCCAAACTGTACTTGACGTCAGTCAGGCCTTAGATCTCCTAGATTTCCGTAATGCGGGGATTTCGGGGGTGAACGTTACACCACTGATCGTGGCATTATACTAGGATGCCACCTTTGTGGGAAAAAATTTTGAACATTCTATAGAAGCTAAATCCACTGCAAGTCATGTAATTATGAAATGGAAACGTCGAGGTAGTTAAACTACAGAAGAATAAAGTTAATACAGCCTGTAGAGTTTAAAAAAAGTTTAGTAAAACAAAATCGCAAAACCTTCCAAAGTTCGTCAGGCATTAGTTCTAGCAGCAGGACTTTTCATTAAGACTTATTACTTGTGATTCCGTAACCACTCAAAAGCCGAACATCCCTCCCTAGAATGCGAAACGTCGATTGCAGTAAGTCAAAGCTTACCGTCACTGAACTGTGGACAAGGAAAATCGCTCTTTGGAGTAATGAATATCGCTTTACAATCTGGAAATCCGATGGATGCATCTCAGTTTGGTGGATAACCGGCGAGTGTTCCTTAAGCAATTACATTGTGTCAGATGTAAAATGTGGTGGTGGCAGCACCATGGTATGGAAGTGTTTTTCATGTATGGAAACATTCTAGACAGTGCTATTCTCCCGATTCTACTGTAATATTTCAGAAAAAATCCATTTCTCTTTCAGTAGGATAACTGCTTCACTCACACATCGAGTCTTGTATAGCAATGGCTTGATGGAATAGGTTTTCAAAAACTGTACGTCTTTGGACGAATTAGAAAGCAGGTTACGTGGCTATCCAAATCGACCATCCTCACTGTAGGCTCTCACCTCAGAAGTCTTCCCAGATGTATGCAGGCTTTCATCGATGAAAAGGAACAGCTAACATATTAATATATGTGTCCAGAAAAGTTTTGACCAGTTAGTGTATTAGCCCTTTGCAACAAATCCGATCAATTAATCATTATAAGTAGAGCATTACTCAATGACTTTTTAATTAACAAAGATTAAGAATAAATAATTATTTCCTTTGTTCTCTTAAAAAAGCGTGAATGACAAGAAAGGGGAGAAGTTAGAAGGGAATTTTTTTCCCAATTTTCAACAAAACAAAAGCTTACTTATTTTCATTCAGCAAGAAAATAAAAAAACGTTCCTTTTGTTATTATAATGCAAAAAAAGGGGGAAATACAATTTATTCCATTTTTATTGAAAAAAGTAACTCAAAACAAAGCATATAAAAAGAAATGGAGTTTTTGAGAATTATTCAATCATTAGCCTTCTTTTTCAATTATTATGCAAATCGAAAACTGCTAAACCTTTTTTTTCTCCCTTAGTGTATTTTAAGTGTTGCAGGTAAATAATAAAGTATACTAATTATACCAGCTTTAAAACACAAATTAGGATTTTTGAAATCTTTGTTGCAAGAGAAAAATTATAGTTACAACTAGTTTATTGAAAGAGCTATAGCAACAAATGACTTAATAAAATCACCAAGAATATAATTAATAACAATGATTAAAATTTTGAGGCTGCATTTATAAAAGTAATAAATATTTATTTTCATAGTAATAATGAACTATCTTATTATTATTGCTAATGACGCAAGTATAACTTATTTTTCCTAATAAATTCTCATGTATACAATCATTATTGATATTTTGTCATTTACAATTCAATTCCTAATTATATTTTGAATCAATTTTCTCAATGACATGGTTTTTTTTCAAGTATGAAAAGAATTACGCTCATTTATCTCAATTATTTCCATTAAAAATTTTAGTAGTAGTTTAAATATTTTTTTTAATTTTATGTTACACATTTGGAAAGAAATACGAGTTCAAACCAAAACTAAGCACCATGTCCTTAAATACTTTTCTTTCATGTCCTTTTTCGTATATGTTAACATTAAGTTTTTAAAATCTTTTCTCGTTACATGTGAGCTATCCTTTATTCAAAGAAGAATATTGGCACATTTCCGTTCCACCCGCGTAAATCTCGCCAAGCAGGCTTTATTGACGACAACACAATATACACACAAAAAAATGTAAAAAAAAAATGAAAGTTCTCATAGGTGTTTCATCTTTTTTTTTTTATGTGTTATGAAAAAGATATTACTGATAAGAAAAGACCGCGACTTGTTTTGAAAATGTGTTTGTAGGTTACAAACAGGAATATTCCGTTTGGCATCGGTTGTATCATTTTTGGAGACTTTATCGCCTTTTACTTTTATTCTCTTTCTGTTTCCCTGAAATTCATTATGCTTATTAAATCAAAAAGATTAGAGTTTAAGGACTTTAAAAAGTTTATAAGACAATATTGAACTGTATAAGTAAACAACAATTAGCAGTATAACGCTCATCTTAATTTATAATCAATTGAAACTTTTCAATTTTTTAATGTTTATTTATACTTCTCAAATGTTTTCATAGTAGCAAGAATTTTTTGGCAAAATTATTTTAAAATGGTGCTCCAAGAACTACTTTCATCAATTTTTTATTAAAATATAGGATGTGCAATACCTTTTAGAATATATAGTGATGTATTTGACTTTTAAAGTCAGGAGAAATAAATTTTGGATGACTTTCATACTGTATAATCAGGCAAAATATTTTTCCTTGTTTATTCGAATTATTTTTAAAGTCTTCTCATTTTACGTAAAAGGTCTATTTTTTCTTGAAAATAAAATGTTTATACTATTAAGAAAGAGTATGCAGGTAAATAGATAGTTTAAAAATTCAGGCACACAAGAATAAACTACTACTATATATACAAATTCTATCTAAGAAAAATATGCTTGCACTGAATTTCTTAGAGATTTTCTAACTTAATGATAAAATTTTCATTTGGTTCTTATTCTTGGATTGTATTTTTGCCAGATTTATTGAGAAACGTTTTCGTTAAAATAATATATTTTTTCAAAATATATTTTTGTCTAATATATACTGATAGTTTTATACATAACACCATTTTTATTCAAAATAAAATCTGAAATAACCCATCAATAAATAGTTCAAATTAAGTAAAATAATTATATATTGTGCTGCATACTTAATAATTATTTCACATCAAATAATGGAACATTTATTTAAAAAAGGACATACAAAAACTCTTTTAATTCTTTGCAAATAAAAATTAGGGGGGGGGGACATATTTTAAATTATTACGATATTTTTAACTGAAATCTAAGAGTATAGTAAAATCTATAAAGTTTATCTGTTTTATCCACCGCAATACCTGATATCTCATTACCGGACGAGTACTGTCCAGACATTCATTACATTATACTCAACGAGTGGCAACGTCATCCTACTCGTTATATGAGCATAACTTTTCGTATCATACAACACTAAATTATCTATAATTTAGCCAAACTAAGTTCAGAAATAGAATTCCTTCAGTACCACTCAATACATAGAAGATAATGCCAAGTACCACACGTATTGACTAGTAATTGTGGCGACCCCGCTTGAGAACGTGCTTCACGGAAATCGAGCGTTAACGTGTATACTCGTCAATTACAGAGCAAAATTGTCTCTATTAAAATATTGGATAAAAAAGAGGTATTTATTTTATAAAATGCCAATTTTATTACCAATACTTATTGTACAGGGGTCTTAATACCGGGCTATAAAGTAATTTAGCTTAGTCGCAAATTCATGGGGTCGAAGATCCTTCTGACTGTAAGTTTTTATACATATCAATGAATTCTATTGATCGTCAAAATTCCCACACTGAGAAACCTAAACACACACACTGATTTACTTCCTTCTTTACTGACAAAATATTTTCAACCTGTTTGTACATTAAGGAAGTTCTGTAGTAGGTGCTGTAGTCTTCTTACATTCTTGCCTTTCCCACCCCAATAAAATAGCTATTCTTTAGGAAGCACGGCGTTGGGCCATTACTCTAATGTCAGCATCAAACAATTGGCATTTACACCCTTCGATAGCCAGGTAACTTCAGCCCAGCAGTTATCAATGGGTTCAACGTATGGTCGGTGTCACGAATTCGTCCCTTGGCTGACCATATCTAAAAGAACACGATTATAAATCAACTTTCCAACTTTTGCCTTTGCCCCTTTTAGTTTAACACAGAGATGGGCATTTAGTCGATCGCGATCGACCGGTGGACCACTAAGATATTTTTGAGTGACCGCCTTTATACAAAGACTTAAAACGGACATACTAAAAGAAACGTATTTATAGAACACAGATGCCAGCTAGACGGGAGAATCTACTTTTCCCAGTCGATGCGAGTGTATTTAATTTAGAAAATGATTCCATAAATGTGTGAACGACACATGTAACTTCATTGGAAGCGAACGATGACACAAGGCGTTCATTGCCACTGCAGAGGGAAAAAGCCCAGCCATTTAAAATAAATTTTTTCCATTCGAGTGAAGGGAAGAAGGAATGTCAATGCAACTTGAAGGGAAGAAGGAATGTAATGTCTCCTGCTATCGCGGAATGTCTTCCCGATAGCACGAGATTGGCTATTAAGACAACATACCACATCCCCACTTCCACGGGATTGGTTCTAGTTATAAAATATTAACTTAGTGTGAATAGAGACTTCATTCAAGAGAGACGTTTAGAAACAACATTGACGGGAGACAAGACGAGAATACAAGTGTAGAAATTTCACACGCATCTGTTGCATTCACACAAAATAATAACATATCAAACTACACAATATTTAACACTAGTGTTGACGCCGTCATGTCCACGCCATTCCGGGAAAGTCGGTTTCAGATTCATTAGTTCTCGTATTTCATTGCTTGCTGCATTGAACACGTCCACTCTCACGTTGTTGTTATTCATAGTTTTTCAAAAATTCAACTTGACAATTTTGAGTAACTTGTGTTTTTGTAATAAAAATAGTAGTATGCCATATTTTAAAAGAGAGGTAAAATGTCGAAAACAAGTGTTAAGGAAAGAAAACATGCAATTTTAATAGAGAATGGCCACATTTACGCCACTGGTGGATCGCAACGCCGTAAAAACATTAGAAGTAGCCCGTATCCTGGAAAAGAATGCCTACCCTTGGTTTAACATATAAAAAAACATTATCATCGCACATAAATTAATTCGTTATGAGTACTTATACCCTATTTCAGCCGGTGCACACGAGGACACATGAGTTAACATAATTTATTTATGTATTTTATTCCAGCCTGGTTTAAATATTCTAAACATCTTAAAGTTCGAGAATATGTTTTGCTTAAAAAATACAATTTAAATAGCAAATGGTCACTACTTTTGACAAAATTTTGCTACTTAGCATTAACTTTAATAGCGTTACTTCGCTTAGTAATAATAAATGTTATCTCATATTTCGTATTTCTCATATTATTTTTTGTCTTTTGTCTTACGTGACAAAATTATAGCCGTTTCCTATTATTACTCATCGTATATTCAAATATAACACGAAAATTAAATAATTTATAATTATTAAAATCTCTTTTAAAATCAATAATTTATTACAATATCCTTTATCCTATATTGTAATGTTTGATACATTTCTTGTGTGAGAATTTGTTGCGTGAGTGTACTGAATAGTAAATAAACTGAAGAAGTGTTTGAATTAGAATAAAAAGGAAAATTCAAAATTTTTAAATATTTTTTTGAATGAATGGTAAAGATCTTAGACGAAAAATACTACAACGGTTTTACATTTGTTAATTATCAAATTTTTGGCATTATGTCTTAAAATTATCTAATTTAGTAGAAAAAAATTTCTGATTGGTTTACCCCTTAACTACCAAATAAAAGTTACGCGATTCGCTCTCCAATGCCATCGTTTTTCACATAGGCAAGCGTATGTGTTGTATTAAGGGGGGAGAGAAAATCCATAAATAATCAGATTTTTCTCTGAAATAAAAAAAATCCTTTGAAAACATGGATTTCTTTTGCATTTCAAAGCCTTCAAAATAGTTTTACTGGTAGCAGAGCATGAAAGGATCGTATTTCGGAAATACGCAT